>LKNJ01004902.1:31280-65530 GCA_002120245.1 Maccullochella peelii | reverse complement strand
TATAATCAATCTCAGACACTTGACACCAGCTGTAAATAAACAGACCTGTGTGTGTGTGTGTGTGTGTGTGTGTGTGTGATTTCCATATGCCTGGTGTGGAATGGGAAGCAGGAAAGTAGTCCCGGCATCTATCCATCACTTTGACCGTTTCCACGTGCTGCGATTTGCCTACTCAATCTGTATTTGTGCGTGTGTGTGCGCGCGCATGTATTTCCCTCTCTGATTGGTTGTAATGTTTAACACATGGCTGTAAGGTGAAGCTCACTTTCCCACCCACACACACACACACACACACACACACACACACACAATTATGTTAAAGGTTTTCTCCACAGAGCTTCACATTCAGTGCCCTGACTAACTTTGTTATGATATGGCGCTATATAAATAAAACTGAATTTCATTCTGAAATATCTTAACCTTAGTATAACCAGTTGTCCACAACTGGTCACTGTGCTGACAGTTAGCATGACCCAGTGATAGTCAGAAGCTGTCTGAGGATTTAAATCTGCAGCCTTCCAGTCAAATGCAAGTCAAGTCAGTTTGATTTATACAGCCCAATATCACAAATCACAAATTTGCCTCAGGGGGCTCTACAATTTGCATAACATACAACACCCTCTATCCTTAGACCCTTGACTGCATGAGGCTCTATAGCACCAAAATCCCACTTAAAAAAAGTCCCTTCTCCCGAGGTCAGACTTTCTGATGGCCTAGAAGCTATAGTCTGCAGCCAAATGCAAGCCTTCAACCTGAATTAGTAGATTTGTTTGACCATGTAGGAGCAGCAGATTAAGCTGTAAATACGGCATTAACATATTACCTTATGAAGTTGATATGGAAAACCTGTTAGTAAACAGCTGCCTTTTTACACATCCAGCAGACACAGAGCCACATTAGTATTCAGATCTGTCGAATTAAAATCCTGGCTCTTTAGCTGCTAAATGCTCCACTATGTTCACCAGCTAGCTGCTAACTGTGTCTGTCTGCTGTTTGATGCTGAGCAGGTAGCGTACGGTGGGTTTATCAGAGCTTTTTAACTGAAAGCAGCTGCTTGCTGCTGCTGGAAATGACACAGCTGAGAGCGGTGAGAGTGAACCAAACTGTAAAGTTGTGGGCCACACAACCAAAACAATGAGCTGAAAGATGCTAAAACACTTGGTGGTGATAATTCTCTGTGGGTTCATCACTTTGAGCAACACCTTTCACATTACACGTAATCAATTTAGCCATTGTTGGTTGGAGCAACTTTAAAGGAAAACAATGGTTTATCATTATTCAGGTTTTATTGGTTCTAATGGGGGAGGCACAGTGGTGCAGTGGTCGCCTCACAGCAAGAGGGTTCTCGGTTCGACCCCACCGGTCGGCTGGGGCCTTTCTGTATGGAGTTTGCATGTTCTCCCCGTGTCCGTGTGGGTTCTCTCCGGGTACTCCGGCTTCCTCCCACCATCCAAAGACATGCAGGTTAACTGATGATTCTAAATTGCCCGTAGGTGTGACTGTGGGTGTGAATGTCTGTCTCTGTGTGTCAGCCCAGTGACTGACTGGCGACCAGTCCAGGGTGTACCCCGCCTCTCGCCCAATGTCAGTTGGGATCTTGAAATTTAAAAAATAAAAATAAGTCCAACTGGACAAGTAACATGAGCTGTCAGATTATCATTCTGCCACTAGTTTGGCCAGATTAGCTATTTTATTTGCATTTATACAGCACTTTTCGACAGCGCTTTACAATTTTTGCCTCTCATTCACACAACGATGGCAACAAGCTACAATGCAAATGGACTGGTAAATGGACTTCACTTATATAGCGCTTTTCAACATTATCGGTTCCCAAAGCACTATAAAGATTGGTGTCATTCACACACAAATCTGTGTGGTGCTGGCCTCCATTGGGAGCAACTTAGGGTTCAGTGTCTTGCCCAAGGACACTTCAACATGTAGACAGGAGGAGCCGGGGATCTAACCGCCAACCCCGGGATTAACGGATGACCCGCTCTACCTCCTGTGCAAGGTGCTGGCGTGACCATCAGGAGCCATCTGGGGTCTTTGTCTTGCCCAAGGACACTTCGACATGTAAACAGGAGGAGCTGGGGATCGAACCGCCAATCCTATGATCAGTGGACGACCTACTTCCTGTCTACTTCAAGAGCCTCAGTAGTTTCGTCTCATACAAAACTGCCACTATTGTAACTGTTTATTGGTCTAATTCTTTCTGATCTATGTGGTTCTAGAGGTGAAACACAAACAATTGTTTAGTTCCTGAGTTTAGTTCCTGGGGCTCAAAAGAGGCAGTGTAATGGCCATCTAAATTCATTTTACACATAATAGGGTTTATCTTTGTTTCAAGGCTGCCATTTTGGGAATGTTTTGTGAGTAAATATATAAATGATGATCAGGATGAACACACATTACATAACAACTACATTACTAATCAATGTGAAGGAGGAGGAGCTTTCTCTCTTTCTGTCTGTCTCTGTCTCTCACTCCATTTTCTCCTCCATCCATTCATTCCCAGATGGACAGATTGTCTTGGTGCTCGCCCTCCGGTCACATTTGACCTGGAAGTGCTGTGATTGGCCCAAAGGTCACAAGGCTGGTTTCTCATTGGTGGAGAGGTCATTCCATTGGCCTCCAATCCATCAGTGTCAACGCGGCTTCTGTTGACACCATTATTAAAAGCCACCGTGCATATGTGTGTGTGTGTGTGTGTGTGTGTGTGTGTGTGTGTGTCCAGCTTCGAAGGCGTCCATGTCGAAATGAAACGCTCAGGGCACGTTGCCTAGTTACAAAACTTCGGAGGTGTACCACCAAGCATCACGACAACTTGTGGCGCCTTCGCGCTTGATGCAAGTTACGTGATGACGCCATTTTTGGAGCACTGATCCTCGTGCGAGGTCCAGCTTAAGTCTTGTCTAAATGCATGAGGAAATTGTTCAGAGCTTTTTCTGTCTCTAAAACCTGCCAATAACACAAAAAACAGGTCCAAACAGAGAGACAGAGGCGACTCTGTGTGGACTGCCCACATGCTTTCCTGTCTATCTCTACACCATTTCTTCTGAGGAGCTAAATTGGTATAATTGTACAAGTACATAATGTATTTGCTATGATTAGTAATGAGTAATGTGTGCAACATGATGTCAGGGAATTTGATTGGCTGGATTGGGAAAAATAATGTATTTGTGGATAAATTGGCCCATTTTTCCTGCGGGGTACTTGCATACCAAATCCACAAATAAATACTAGCATTTCCATATGTGTGTAAATACCAATGCAGCACAGTTGTTTTGTTGAGAGAAAATAGAATTGTGGATCCCATTTACATCAGGAGACATTTGTTTATGAGTGTGAAAATATACTTTGGAATCTGTGAGTAATTTTCTGTATTTATGTTGAGCAAGCAGTCACACATTATGAGTGGGTGTTAAAACAGCTGCTGCATAAAACAACGTACGCTCTCCTTATTTCAGTAGATTAAAGGGGTTTTCACACTGTGCGGATCATTTGACCGGCCGTGACGTGGTGCTCACACTGAACGTAAATCTAGATCACCCGGCCAGTTTGTCCAGTGACGATTCTAATAAAGTTGATTCAAATAAGACAACCGTGTCCTCAGCAATGTTCACCAAAAGAGAGAAAGGCAGCGTTGCTTTGTGAATTGATTGACTATGAGTGGAGAGTAAAAAGAAATAGAATATTGCATAAAGATGCAGACAGTCTGTCTGTTCTGCAGCAAAGTTAGACTACAGTTTCAGCCACAACACGTAAAATACTACTGCAATAATAATAAAACAAGTTCACTACAGTTTATAATGAATCTTCTGACAGCAGCCATTTTGGAAATTGGACCATGGAACTGCTCAAACTGCAAGAAAGTCGGCCAAAATTTCTGACCTGCCAGACTGTTGATTATTCAGGTGATTAATCAGGCACTGCACATCAAACAACAAATGATCTAGCAGAAATTCAACCCAATTCTAAAATTAGCCAGGGGTGACCAATTCTGGGTTAAAATCAGGCTTAATCTGCACAGTATCTACCCAGCTTGATGTCAGAATCACATGTTTAACAATCACATATAGTCGTAGTGTTTGGGTGTCTTCATACTTAGTTAGTGTCCACATAAGAAATGTCGGTATACATAAAAACACATTTAATTTCATTTTTGCTACCCAGTACCCTTGGATTTCCGTTCATATTGGACGACTCTGCAGGATGACGTCACCTTCAGCCTCAGTCTCATTAAATCAGACAGAAGCAGAGCAAACACACCGCTGTGGGAGCAGCCTGTTTTCCTAGGAGGACGCTTCCAAACCGGGCTGCATTCTGGGAATTGACGACAAATTAAACTGGCGGCCTTCTGTCTGTGTGTACTGTGTGTGTGTGTATACAATCATTTTGTGTCTGGGCGTGTCCATACATAAATGACTGTATTCCCTCACTTTGTCTATGTGTGTTTAAGACCATATCCTGTCAGTTTGTGTGCTTGTCTAGCGTTGTTTGTGTGGGTGAGTATTTTTCATGCCAAGTATAGCATAAACTGGTGGCTCTCCACCCTGGGGTGGGACCCCCCAAGGGGTCAAAACATATGTCTACAGAATCACAAGATAATTAACATGATGAGTCTCTAATCTTTGCTTTCTATTTGTGAAATACTTTACGAGCTTAACTCCTTTCTTCTTCAATTGCTTTGTCTTAAGGGTCAGACCCCAAAAAGGTTGAAATCTACACGTATACTAAAACAGGTACAGTTCTCTAGAAGCATGAAGCTTAGCTCATTCATGACAGGAAAAGATGATGCAAATTAGCCACCTGGAAGTCAAGAAAAAGCCAGGACAAAGAGAAGAGGAAGATGAGACCAAGAAGAAACAGGAGGAGAAAAGATTAAGAGGAATAAAAAGACACCATCATTCTATCAACCGCTCCTGTGATTAAGATTGCAGCTAGCTTTAGACAATGGAGCCACTAGAGGTGAAGGAGCAGCAGGATGTATGAGCATTGACGGATTATGAGACAATGGGCCCCTGGGGCCCCACGCCTCCTACATATGAGCAAGACATCAAGACTAAAAGAGTTTGAGAGTTTCAGAGACAGTTTGAAGTGATTTTGTGTCTCTTTGTAGTCATTTTCAGTCTCTTTGTGGTCAATTTGTGTGTCCTTTTGTAGTGATTTGATTGACTTTCCAACAAGAAATATTAACTGCCCCCTCATACGGGGCTCTGGCCCAAGGGCCTCCTGACCCCTTGGGCCCCTGGACCTGTGCTCGGTAGGCCCGTTTTCGATTCTACAAACTGGAATTACAAATGGGATTATTGAATAATATAATCAGGAATTACACCAAAGTCATCATTGTAATGTGGTGAATAAAATGAAAGAAATTGAAGGAAACGGAAAGGTAAAATTTGCAAGGTAAAATTTGTGTTTTTGACAGTGGGGTTTGGTTTGCTTGGAAGTGAGCGATATAATGGCTGTTTCTGCTTAGGGGGAAGTGTGGCCAACGTGTCGATTTGTTTTGGTCTGAGATGCTGGTGCTAGTGCAACATCTTGTGGCAGCAAATATCGTATATATAGAATCTTTAAGATTACGGTCCACAACGTAGAACGAAATCCTTCATTTACCATGTACCAGTACAGTACGCACCAATACATATATGTAGGTACAAGGGAACAAGATGTGAAGTTAGGTAACAATCTGGGAACTACTGAGTAACAATCTGCCATTTAAAGAGAACTTATACTGTAAGTACTTATCACGACTGGGTACCTATTCTGATATTACATGGTACAGGGTACAGTACGATACGGCAGCATATTACTATCACGCCAGAAAAAGAAAAACGCATCAGTATCACATTATCATGTGAAAAGTTTATTGTTATAACAAGATGTTTTTTTACATTATAACAAGATATTTTCACGTATTACGACAAACAAACTTATCACGTTATAACAGGAAACCTTTCTTGTTGTAACAATATACTTACTATATTTCTTGTAATAAATAGTATTGTTATAAGACGATAAGTTTGTATGTCGTAATAACGCGAAAAAATGTTGTTACACTATAACAATAAACTTTTCACGTTATAACGTGATTCTACTTTTCTTTTCTTGGCGTGGCAGCAATACGCTGCCATAGTATGACCATTACTGAACAACAAAGCCGGAAGTTTGGGGAAAGATTGGGTAATGAGTTCTGTAGCGCTTTATAAATCTGCTGTGATTTATTTCAAAATTACAATATGATACTTACTACCACAACAACAGGACAGGCAAACTACATAGTTCCATTTTTATAGGTTTATGAGTAAATAACTATGGGGTATATTTGTATTTTTACTTTAAACAAACAGAGGTCCAGGGAAAAGACTTGTGAGGAACATACTGTTGGCCTATGGCCTATATGTTACTGTGTATGTTGTAAAGTAGGCCTACTTATGAGGTACAAGATTGTACTAAAGCGTTAGCTTTCTTTCTTGAGTAAGAAGTGCTGCCGAGCCACAAACACAGGCGAAGGTGGCTTCCTTCACTGGTTTGTCTTAGTGCTGACACTTTCAGTCTAGGAAACATTATGGAATTCACATTCTGCTTTGAATGAGGCAAAACCAACTTAACTCTTTGCCTTGTTCTTTCAATGCTGCAGCTACTAATATCTCCCAAGCTGCTACAGTACATGAAAGGCAAATGTTTCTTATTTAAAGGCTTAAAAAAGTTCAATTAAAAAGATGAACATGCTGCTTTAGAAAATAGATCCGTTTATCCATTTGAAGAACACACACATACGGACACAGGGCTCAAATGGATGTTGTGGCAATTGTATCGTGGTGCACAATCAATATGTCCTTTGAATCTGCTTATCACAGACACACACACACACACACACACACACAAAGTCAGTCTGTCAAACACACACCCACACCACCCTATCATTGTCAGCGTTACATGAAACTAATCCATTAACATGTCACTATCAGGGCTGATAAGTTTGTGTGTGTTTGTGTGTGTGTGTGTGTGACCTTCAGATTAGCAATAATTATCTCCTCACATCCTGCGACCTGATGTGGTTATTTCTTTCCTTTTCCTCTCATCTTTGGAAAGGGTTTAGTTTTTCTTTGGTGACCACCAGCAGATCGTGGTGGTTATGAAAGTTAAGTTGAATAATGGGAATTTAGTGATCAGTGTTATAAACACAAAATAGCCTGAATCCAAATACAACCTGGAAGTACCACGTCATCGGTGCATAGTCCTACACAAGAAGTGACTGTACATTTTCTCTGACTTCCATCCCTAATTCTGACTGGATGGCAGCAGTTGATATTTAGAAGTGGAGCAATGGTACTGAACACAGCAAGTGGCAACAGTCTAATTTCAAAAATGCCACCATTAGCTGTGTTTCCATTTAATTGTCAAGCGAATTTTAAGCAAACTTTTGAAATGTCGTAAAAAAGACATGCAAATTAGGCGCGTCTCCATCAGCTGGTTTGGAGCGAATAAACTCGTTACAAAGCGTAGTTTGGTCAGAAGTTGGCGGTAAAGGCTACGCTTTACGCATGGCTGTAATCCGCCAGTAAACAGAGAAGAAGAAGTAGAGGATGTGAACCGGGAACAAAACAAGTCGCCTTGGCCATCTGACCATCTACGGGGAGGAAAATGGAGAGAGATCCTCAGGAGTTTGTTTGAATCGTTCTTTCATGTCAGCTAGTGTCGGCCATGTTTCATGCTCTCCGGAGACGAAGACAAATTAATTCAGCGGAACCAGCTGATCAGTCATGTGAGTTAAATGTTTGCTATGTCAGAACTTATTCGGCTAAGGTGTTTCCATATTCCATTTACTCTTACTCTTACATATACTCTTTTTCCACACAGGCAAAAACCACCTCAAGCAAGCGTAAGTTCTATTGAATTGTGCCGTTTTGCATAAAAATACGTTTATGGAAACACGGCTACTGTGTCTATTCCAGGCATGAGGGGTTTTCAGAATTACATACAGTATAGTTTATGTATGGAAGGTAGGAGGGTTGTCTGATCTGAATTGATGCCTGTTTGGCTTCATGCAAGAGACAAAATAATGCACAGCATTTTGTGTATATTAATGTGACACAGAAGCCAAAGCTTCTCTTCCAGTACACACAGTAGGAGTTGAGAGTCAGTACAGGAAAGTAAAATTAATTACTATTATATAATTCAGCTCTGCTCGTCATAGTTTTGGCTGTCATTCCTACGTGTTTTACTCGCCAGCTTCCATGCTGATTTACAGTGAGGGATCAGACTTTATGACAGAGTGCAGAAACCAGAAACCAGCAATTAGACATGAACAGTCCCATTTATTTAAACTGCTTAATTGCAAGTCATCATTTAAAAGGTTATTCAAACTGCAATATATTACTTTTGTATTGCAGTACCACATCACATAAGGAAAACACGATGGACAGAACAAAATATCCAAGATGCAAGTGAGCCAGCAGGCTAATTTGCCAAACACAGTGATTTTCAGCATTCTAACACTAGCTAGCAAAAGGCGGGCTCAACCCTGTGTGTCTGGGAATTATGTTCATATCAGACTATTCAACACCTCATGATTCAATACCAATATTCAGTGCCAATGCAGGAAGTAGTGTGCCCTTGATGCAACGACACTGAAAGTAAGGATGTATGGGACGGAGTAGTGAATGGGCACTAAGTGCATCTGACTTTTATGCAGCATGCTGGAGTTCATGTCCTGTAACAGCCCTGCAATTAATGTTTGTAATGTAATGTCTTTCCCTAAAGTTAACCAAGTGTTTTCGTTGCCTGACCCTAACCATAACTTAGCCATGGTTTATTTGCAGATTTTGTAGAAAGCTAAATTTTAACATTAGCATCGCTGTTCCTGTCTGGTGAGAGGGTTGGTTACCTAGTGTGCTAATCAACACAACACAAAAGAAATGGTTAGAGCTATTTCTAGGAGAAAAATAAGACTGTTGCCTGTGCAAGCTACATTTATTGTTAGGCGGCAACCTATAAAGAGCGACAAAGTCCACATAGTGAGGAGGTCGGGATGGATAGATGGGTCAAACAGCACAGGACTTTCTTCCAGGAGACCGCTGTTCATGTCCTGTGTGAAAGCAAAAGTCAGAGTTAACTTACAGACATAAGTTAGGTACATAATGTAGTTGTTTGAACCCAAACCATGATCTTTTCCTAAACCTAACCAAGTAGTTTTGGTGCCTAAACCTAACCAAACTGCGACAGTTTCACAACATTAACCACCTGTTTATTATTGTTACCATGACGACGAAGGTCCGGTACGCCTATATATGTAGTTTTGGGAGTCATTGACAAACGACCTATTCTGTCTTTTATGTTGGAGAACGTGTTGGCTTCTAGCTAACAAGTCAGATATCTCAAGTTGTCAGAACATATTTGAGGATGTTTCCGGGATTTTTACTTCACTGGCACTATAATCTTATCAACAGCTGCCACCACAATTTCAAACACTCCATGTTTCTTGTCATTTCTAATTAAGACTGTAAACAGCATTATTCTTTAAAGTCTAAAGGAGTTTAAAAATGTTTCTCAGCCCATAGTTACTTTTGTTAAACATACTGTTTCCTTTGATTTTGAAATGCAGAAAATGCAAAATGGTGTGTTCAGACTGAACGCCAAGTGATTTTTAGACATGGTGCAACTGCATACAAAGTCAACAGACAGGTGCGAGTGGGTGCGCGCTCGCATCTGATGATCTCACATTGGCGATCTCAAATTCGCGGCAAAAGTTGAGGTGATGCTGCATCCACATGAGATGAAAATGATCGACCTTGAGAAAAACAGTTGTGCTTATCCTGGGGCTTTCTGAATCTACTTCATAAATGTACAAAGACAAGAGGAAAAGGGAGAATATCTGGAAGTAAAACACAGAAAGAACTGGAGTTCCTGGTACGTTTTGAGATCAGTCAGAGTTGGCTAGCTAGTATCACTAGCTAGCCAACTCTGACTGATCTCACAGTTGGTACATTGGCTTTCTGGGTGAATAAACACAGACTCAAAATAAACCCTCCAGTGGTCAAATTTTCCTGAATAAAGCAAGCAGTCTGAACACATCTTTACAGAGTCCATTTTTGTTGTCAGTTGATTAGCACCAATGTTCTCATCAGTTTAAACACTACCAAACATATTGCGTCCTCGGATTTGCATATCAAAAACCAGAGTAATGAGTTCCATTTGAAGCCAACAATCAACTGTTTGCAGCCATTGTTTCCCAGAAGCAGAAGACCTCCAAAATGGCCGCCAGATGGTGTAATGTCACCTGAAAGCCCGCTACAGTCAGAAGAAGACATTTTTATAAGATCCTTCACTGTGTCCATTCAGTCCGGTTGTTTTATTTCACGTCTCTTCATTTTCTCTCTCCTTCTCCTTTCTTCTTTCCTCTTCTCTCTCAAACTCCTCCCCCCCTCATGTCGCCAACTTCCCACAATGCCGAGCATAGCGGGGAAGCACGACAACCGCGGTGCATCACTTTCACGGCTCCACGCGTCATTTTAGTGTCACATTTATCTATCTGTGTGTGTGATTGTGTGTCAGGTGGTACCTAGCCAGACCAGACCCCAATGGGCCCATGTCCCCTGACGCGCAAACACATACACACACGCACACACACCACACTAACAGAGCTCTGCCAGCTGCCCTCGTCTTCTACAGGGAATTGAATACACTTCTACCACCAGCTGAGCTCAGAGAGAGAGAGAGAGAGAGAGAGCATCTGCCCATGAAGAGCCAAACTCACTGTCACTGTGTGTAGTCGCACACACATGGTTTGTGTGTGTGTGTGTGTGTGTGTGTGCGAGCGCGCGCTTGTGGTTACCTTTATGCGTAGGAGCGAACTTGTGAACTCCCCTGTGCATGTGCCTATTCGTGTGTGTGTGTGTGTGTGCGAGGCCGTTCCAGGGGGTTAGTTTGATTAATGCGCACCCCGCCATCACTCCACCTTCTCTCTGAACAGAAAAAACAAAACACAAAGAGAGAGAAAGAGAGAGAGAGAGAGAGAGAGAGAGAGAGAGAGAGGTTAACAGCTGTTGATGCTCTCTCTCTCTTTCTCTCTCTCTCTTGCTCTCTCTGTCGCTCGCTCTCTCTCTCTCTCTCTCTCTCTTCTTTTCATGTGGGCCCCACATTCTGTCAGAGCTGATTGATAGCCAAGACAATGATTGGACAGAAATATAGAGAGAGAGAGCGAGAGAGAAAGAGAAAGGGGTGGACAGAGAGAGAGCGAGAGAGAGAGAGAGAGAGAGGAGGGGGCGGAGAGAAAGAGTGAGGGAGAGAAAAAGAGAGAGATCCAGCTAACCAATCAGGTTGCAGAAAAGGGGTCGATTAACCAATGGCGGGGAAGAGAGAATGGTCGAGCGAGAGGGCGGGCGGAGTTTGATCGCCCCCTGAAGCACAAAGAGACAGAGGGAGGATAGAGAGAGAGAGAGGGTCTTTTGTTATTGAGCTTGTCAGGTTTTTTCAGTCACATATGTCAGTCCAACATCAGTAAATCTCTCTCTCTGTCATTGTGTGTGTGTGTGTGTGTGTGTGTGTGTGTGTGTGTGTGTGTGTGTGTGTGTGTGTGTGTGTGTGTGGGCATGCATGTGCATGACGGTGTAAGAGAGAGAGAACGAGTGGATACTTAAACAGTGAGTGTGCATCATATGTCTCAACAGCACAGGTTTGATTCCCACTCTGCTCACACTCTGACAATGAATTACATAAAAGTGAATCATTAATTACTTACAAATTTAAGGTGAATGACGATGCATAGTAAGTAAGTAAATTACTTGCGAAATGATATAATGTGATATCCTAACAAATACATAGAGAATGAATTGGAATACTAATATTAATAACATTCATTATGAAGGAATATTTAATTATAAATATTTAAAATGTATGAAAGCAAATAGTGATATAGCAGAGACTTAATTAGTAAACTGAGTTGGAAGTAAATTCATTTTATAAATATGGAATAAAAAAATCTACAGTTAATTAACTATACTAAGAAGATGATTTACTATTTAATTAATTAATTAATTGTTTTTTAAAAAATAATATTATATTATGGCATTAAAAATGTGCTATAATAGTTACTTACTAAGGTAATTAAGTCATATGTAAAAAAATAAAATCTTTATGACCTAAGAACTAAGTGAACTAAGTGTCTTTATGCTTTTCCACATTAATTCATTGTATTTATTAACTATGTGACCATGAAAAGTTCATTCTAGGTTTTAGAAATAGTGCTGTAGTTAAAAAATCTCTTAACTCTAGGTCCATTCACAGGTTTTTCCCAAAGCTTCTTTTGAAGAGGAACGAAGACCATGAGATGCAGTTGAAAGCTCTGTAAAAATCTTGTACGTGGACCTTGAGTTAAACATTTTTTTCTGTCAAACTAATTTCACCTTTCATATACACATTCCCCAAATAAAAATACACACACAAATAATAAACAATAATAACATTAGCAAGAGTCCATATTTTTATTTTATTTATTTATATTTAATGTACATGTGACTCTTGATCACCAGCATTATAGGGAATCAGTATAACAGTTGTCAGAGGTCAGGAAAAAAAACCACCTTTGGTTGATTCAGCCCGTCACTAGTCTTATGACGGGCTGAATGATGATGGACTACTATAGGGTAACAACCACAATTTAAACTATGGGATATGAAGTTATAGTTCTCTCAAAACTAATCAGATGTAAACTCAGGATTACAGAGTAAAATAGAGGTGATTTATTTTAATTCTACATGTACGTTTCAGAGTTCAAATTGCTCAAATCTATGTCTGTCTGTATGGACACGAATGGTGAATTATGGGTAACACTGTTCCCAGATTTACAGAAGTGACATTAGCCTTTGAAATTACTTTTGTATTTAATTCCATACTCCTGGTTTTATGTATAATTTATTTTGACCTCCATAAAGTGAGTGAACAGGAGCTGGAGCATTGCTAAATGATAAGCCTTTTATATAAACATTGAATTAAAATAAAAATGTATATTTGACATATTGGAATAGTTCTTACAAGTATTTATCTGTTTAATGCCACCATATCAAGGCTGTGCCAGCACACACACACACACACACACACACACACACACACACACACACACACACACACACACACAATGTGCTGTCCTTATTGAGTTAGAGAGCAGGAACACATGCAGGGGCCTCGTTGATCGGGGGGATGTTGCAGTGGTGGCGCCGTGCTGCCTGTCTCCCCCCCTCATCACACGCACGCACACACACACACACACACACACACAGACACACACAGACACACACACACACACACACTGCTTCTTCTCGCTCTCATGAAAATACAATACAGACACAGCAACACAGTAACCTACACATCCCATCAACACACAGGCCAAACACCGGGACAAACTGAGCTGGCGTTGTTCAGTAAATGTGATTAGGAGTACCAGGTCTGTGTGGAGAGCAGGGGTTAAGCAGGGAGCAATGGGGGGGGGGGTCTGAGTTTCCTGGTCAAGCAACCTGTGGGGAAACTTTTCTAGTGTTCCATCACCAGCAGCTAAAATTCAAATGACGTACGTTTCCATCAACTACACGTTGACAAAGACGACAAAGACAAAGAAAGTCTGTCAGAAACATAGTGTGTACTCCAAGTCCATAGTGTATATGACACTGTAATGTATATACTAATCAGTCGTGTCATCAGTGTAATGAATGTACAGGAAATAACAAGGTGTGCACTGACAGATGTCATTCACACTGTGGCTTTGGAACAATAATGCAAATTTCTTATAACCAATTTAACCAATTTCATAAACCTCATACAAAGCTAATCAAAATGTTTTTTTCAAAGGGTTTATTATTTTCCTTTTTGGGATCCTAAATTTCACACCACAATTTATTCACTTTGTTTTAGTTATGAGCTCCTTCAGGTCTGTTATGTGTGTGTGTGTGTGTGTGTGTGTGTGTGTGTGCATCAACACCACACTGAAAAATCAAGAAATGTTAGCCTGCATGCTGACATTTTCAGGTAGATTTTATTTTGTCATTTTCCAGTTTTAACATGCAACAAAACGTTGTCAGAATGTGGCATGTGTGTGATGCCACTCTGATCTATCTGAAGGGAAATTTAAGTTTATGACTTGCCACATTCTTTATCAGTCATTGGACCACGACGATCCTGATCTGGGAAAAGGGGCTGGACCTGTGTGGAGCTGAATTAGGGAGCGCCTTCAGCAACCGCTACCACTGACTGTGTTCGCCCATCCCTGAAAAAGGATGTGATGTCACTGTGTAGGAGAGCGATGCTGCAGTTTGTAGTCCAGTGGTGTGATAATGTACACTAGAATAATTTTCCATTTCCGAATGGTGAATGCTGACCTGCAAGTAGACTGGAGCCAGCTGGAGATTTCACCAAAACAAGAAACATCAAATCAAATATGTGCAAGCACGCATTCCTGGTTGATTACTTTGTAACAGGGTCATTCTAATGTTTACCTCACAATTGTCGCCACGGAGGATCAAATAATTATCGCTGTGATAAGAATCCAAAGCAAAGCAAATCTTTTTGCCATGCAGCGTTTTCTTGAGTGATAAACATTCAAATTCATGCATCTATTCCTTGACTCTGCCTTTCTGGATTGTACACCAATGCAGACTCCTAAAGGTGGGGGTATGCTGAGTTCGTAAGACGTGTCGTCCGACCTCGTCAGAAGGCTGAAGTGTTTATAGTTGTTCTGAACAGCCACACTCAAAGGCGGAGTGAAAAGCTTGCTATCGTAAGCCCCTTTTATACAGGTGGGAATGCTGCGTCGTTATTCCTCGCCCTCTATATAAAACATACAAACACGGAATGGGGAGTATTTTTGTTCCGCTATTAAGCCAGCAGCGGAGGTAGTAACAGAGCCGAACTGACATCTGTGTACATGGGGGAGTCGGTAGAATGGGACAGGGGTGTGACGTTATGGTGACGTGTTTCGTGTGAGACCCACCATCGGGGGATTTAAAAAGCAGCTAGCAGCAGTTAGCAGCTAACTCAAAGAAGAAGAAGAAGTTAGCAGTTAACCTTCAGCAACCGAAAATGTCTGCAAACTGGGGAGACGACAAGGTCCGGGAGCTCCTTACCCTCCGAGCAGAGGACGAGATCAACAACACGTATGTTATACATCACGCCAGACGCTGACGCTGTTGTGTTAGGGCCAGTTCAGAAAGATTTGCGTTGAGACGAAACCGTTTTAGAGCATTTCAGGGAAAAGTTGCCTTGGTGTGAACTGGCCCGTCTCACCTCGGCTCAACCTGGCTGATGCCGTTGTACTGTGACTCAGCCTGTCGAGTCGCCAGTGGCTGGTTTTAGAACGTAAGGCACGTCACCTGTTTCATCAGCTCGTAGCGAAGTCAGCCGGTCATCTCTACCCTGTGGTTTATTATGTTTTCGCCCTTTCATCAATACTAGAAATGCAACTGTAGCAAGTAACTCACTATCACTATCCTCATCCATATTTTAAGACGCTACAAATTATCCAGCTCCAAAAAACGCCTGAAAAGCCAGAAGTTAGAACAGAAGTACAGAGAGTGGTTGCTATGGGGATAACGGCATGCACTTTCTACACTTCAGGTGCATTACCACCGCCAGATGGACTGGACTAGGGGAGGGCCGACCCTGATCTGCATGTTGCCTAGCTCTGCTGGGAAACTCCTCGCTGTAAATGTGTGAGACTGTTTGAAGGTGAAGCCGCTTGAAAACAGCATCCATCCTCTCAATGAAGCATGAACAATATTTTTTAACTAGAAGAGCTGTTATTTCATGCTTTAGGGGTGTCAGACGGTGTGCCGAAGTGCTTCATTCACACATTCTTTATTGCTCTGCTGTGTTTTCTTTTCCTTCAGACACCGCAGGGCCTCTGGATGAAAATTCACACTTTACATTCTCATAATTTGTCACTCATCCACAGAGACTGCTGCTGAGGTCAACACGAGAAAAAAGTCAATCACCAATGTTAACATTCATAGGAGGTCTTAGGTCATTGAGGCATGAAAAAAAATAGAAGAAATATTCTTGTGTGCTACAATTATCATGGGTTTCATAGGTAAACTTAATAAAAACAAGGAACTTTGTTTTGTACAGCTTTGTGACACACACGCACACGCACACACACACATCTCCTTAAGCCAAGTAATAAAAGTTACAAGCCGATAATCAATTATTCCCAAATTAATGAATATCCTGTCTTGTTGGAACACACCCACTCATCCAGCACAGCACAAAAACAACTCACACACACACGTACACACACAGACACTCACATAGAGGCTACATTGTGCTTCAGTGCTGTCTGTTTGACTTATTTTGCCCGGTTTAATGAGAAATATCACATTACCACACATTCTGTAAGCAGTGAAGGCTGGATGGAAACCAGGCTGAAGAACGTCGGAGAAACTGAACCCAGAGCTGCACCGACTTTACTTTTCACAAGTATGAGAAGCAAGTAAACAGTAGTGGTAATGTAATGGTAAATAGTAGTGGCAGCAGCAGTCGTAGTAGTAGCAGTAGTACAGTGGTTGCATCATTTAATGTTCTTGTAGCAGTAGTAATAAAAGTAGCAGGAACATATGTAGCAGTAGCAGTAGTACAGTATTTGTAGCAGTCATAGTAGTATAATTGTATGCTAGTAGTAGTGAGAATAGTACCAGGGCAACTGCAAGACTCCAAAAGCGCCAGGTTCAATATAGCAGTAGGTTTTTGGCAATTCCATTGTTACTTTGTTTGGGAATGTGCAGCACTAAAGCACAAAATCAACTGACAAAACAAGGGCCTTCAGGTGGGCCCTGCTTTATTGTGTAATCTTGAGGCCCTGTCTTGAAGAGCGTCCCTGTATCAAAATGTAGTTTGATGCTTGCATGTTGCATATTACCAAAAACTAATATTTCAGCATAGGAACAATGTACATAATTACTAAGGGTGGAGGTGGGGATGTGGGCATGGGGTGGCCCAGGGTCCTCTAGCAGGTTAATCTGTTCATCAGTAGTAACAGTGGTAGCAACAGCAACTCTAGTAGCAATGGAAATTGTAGTAGTAGTTGACTTGTAGTAGTACCAACAGCAGAAGTACCAAAAGTTGTATCAGTAGCAGTAGGAACAGCAGTAGCAATAGCGATAGTTGTAGTACTGTTGGTAGAACTAGCAACAGTAGTAACATAAAAGTAGTAGTAAACAGTCATCTCCTGAATAAAGTAGCCAGGGTGAGACTCACTTTCAGCTCGCTGTTGTACGGTGGTTAGGTTGGTCCATTTTTTTGAAGAGAAGTGATTGTGATGGTTAAGACGCAACAACTAAAAAACAAAACCCCGTGTTTGACACCAACAAACGTTTGAGGGGGGACAGTGGTGTGTGTGTGTGGAGTACTAGCCTCTCATCCCGCTGTTAGACAATGTCACAGCTGCCTGTGAAGCCCCGGGCCACGAAGTGCTGGAGGGGCGTCTTTGAGAAGACAAGTCGCGGCGAGAGGGACCGGGGTATCAGTAAGGCTCACGCCGTGCAGAGTGAGCCCTACAAGGGCTAAAGCTTCTCAGGGCAAGCGACTCCTTCTGCTGCCTGTCGAAGTTGTGGGTTTGGTGGGAGGGGCTTAGCGGAGTGATACGAGGCAGCAGAGAGAGGCGGAAGGTTATGTATAGGTTTGCACAGGTTTTGCCTACAGCAGCTGTACCATTTAGGCCATTTAGGGAGGGGCCACTCACTTACTCCCCTACTGTAGATTTGTTTGGTCATTAACGGATTGTGAGAGACTGAGAGTACTTAAGCTGGAATTATGCTTCTCCAGGCTGCACGTAAGCAAACATACACGGGTGTTTGTTTTATTGTTGTACAGATTGGGGGTATAATGTACATGTCCACTGGGAAGCAGTGTCATGTTTAGCAAGCCACAATGTGAAGAAAAAATCCAGTAGAAGAAATCAGAACCACCCCAGTGACAGTGCAAACAACCACTACATCAGTAAAACAAACGTGAAAGAATTACTTAAACTGATGGAACAATGGCAAGATGGGCAACAATCTTAAATGCCTTGAAGAGGAATTTAGTTTCCTCTTCTCTGCTAGAAGATCACTTGTGGCAGTACTATGCTCAAATGTACACCATAAATCTAAAAGAACAAATTTACAGGACGTTGGATCAACCAATCAGCTTGCTTGACATACAGGTCCACGCTACATGTTGCTGAGATTCGGGAGGTGTGCACCATCACCTTGCGAGCCCCTGAGACCTACAGCTACCCATAACATGATCATATTGTTTAATTACATCTATGAAAGTGTCAGTTTCAAGTCTACATGGCAAAAAATTACATCAGTGACTTCTGTTTTATATATTCAGAACATTTCTCTGTACTGTACTGTACTTTCATGGAAACCATGCTTGCTTCTGCTTAGGAATTACAATTTTACTTTAGTCTTCATTTGTGTCATGAAAACAATTGTAAAAAAAAAAATTAATTATTATTGTTATCTTAAACTGAAAGAGAATATGTTGATCATGTGTCAGTCTTTATTAACTGAAATTGTTAGCTGGTCGTTTTTGATTTTCAATATAAAGCCTAAGACAGCAGCAGAAGCATTATGCGTAACATTGAGCTCTGTGTTGTTAGGTGTGTTTGTGTTGGTGTTTATGTCGGTTGCTTGCTCAGCACAGCGCACACACACGCACACACACACACACACACACACACACACTCACATTTCCCACCCCTGGTGCTAGAGTTGCTGGAGGCCCCCTCTGGTGCTGTTAAGTGAGTCCTGAGTGAGACTGATGGGGGTCAAGACCCCCATACACGCACACTGACACACACACACACACACACACACACACATACACATAGATATACACGCTCACAATACTGTGTTAAGCATTTCAAACGTGTACAGAGACACTAATACACACAAACACAGCATGCAGTACAGTGTCAGACCCCCCACCCAGAGCTGCAGCTGTGCCAACTCTACACACATGAGTGCATGCTGAGTCTGTGTATGTATCTCCTCACATGCATGTTAGTGTTTGTGCATGTGTGTGTGCGTATGGTGTGTGCTTGTATCTATATTGTACAAGCATGCAAATCTGAGTGTGTAATGTTTCGGTGTGTCTTTGTTTGTGCGTGTGTGTGTGTGTGTGTGTGTGTGTGTGTGTGTGTGTGTGTATAAACGGTCACAAACTCACCAGGCAGGACAAACAAAAAAGCCTCATGTCTCCCTGTGGCGCTCTCTCCTCCCTCTTCCTTTCTCTCGTCCCGTTTTCATCTTTTTTATTGTCTCTTTTTCATCCTTGTCACGTCTGTTGTTTCTTCTTCAGCTACAAACAGGCAGAGAGAGAGAGAGAGAGCGATGGATGAATGGATACAGAGGAGGAGGGAGAAAGAGAAATGTAATTGTGTAATTCAGTTTTTATTTTCTCAGGCCCAGCGTTCCATTATTGACATCTTGTAATTCAAATTATTTGATTCAGTTATAAAAAAAGTAGGGTAAATGAAAGGAGGGAGGATAGATAGATAGAAACGGGAAATTCAACTCAGCACAGAGACAGCATGAGAGGTAAGAAAACAGATAAAGAACTATTTGAAATAAATTTAATAAGAAGAAAAACAAAAAAATAAGAGGTGACATTATAAACAATATAAACATGCAACTCCAAAAAGCCATTATGTGTGAACTATACAGTATATAGTACATAGGTATGGGTATGAATAATAAGTAGTATAATACACACACTATACATTAATAATACAATACTATGAACTATATATAATAGAAATCAGAGACTACCATGATATAGCATATGAAACAAGAATATAAAGGAACAATAATAACAATATAGTAATATTATATAGTGATAGGCTGGTCTGCTGGCATCACCAGCCTTGATGCCTCCTCCACAGCATACCACTGAGAAGAATAGTGCACTGGCTACCACAAACTAATCAAACATCTTGTTGCACATGTTAAAGGAATGCAACTTCTTGAGAGGGAACCGTCTGCTTTGTGCTTTCTTGAAACGGGCATCTGTGTTGTTTGACTAGTCCAGTTTATTGTTGATATGGACCCAAAAGGTACCTGGAAGAATCCACAATCTCTCTACTTCCACTCCCAGGATGGTGACAGGGGCCGGAGGTTTCCTGCGTCTGCGTCGACCACCAGCTCATTGGTGATTTTGGGCTATATAAATAAAATTGACTTAACTTGACTTGATCATCATTAACTAGACTCATCTAAATTTGGTCCTTTGTCCTTTGTAAATGTAAATGTGAAATACTGATTATTTTACACTCTTCATGTAATTAAGAGAACAGGACCATGGGGCTTCTCGGTCAATACCTGCCCACATAGCATCAATCCAGCCCTATTAGCAATGACAAGAGGGTAAAATGCTAATATTGTTACCATTACTGTTATGCCATTTGTCTGACGAGACATCAATAGTCCGCCAAGCTGTCAACTTTTCTTCTCCCTCTCTCAATTCCTTTTTTACCTTTCCTTCTATAACACTTTATCTGTCTCTATTAGTTATACACTGATGCCATATGTTAAGGGTGTTGGTCTTCACCTGCTGTGGCTGTCTCTCTCATTTCATTGCCAATATGTCTGTATCTTTAATTCAGGGATACCCCTTTTCCACCAACATGGAACAGGTTCCGTTCCGGTTCACACACCTTATTTTGAACCGCTCAGAGCATTTCCACCAAAAGTAAATTTGCTCAGAATCCGAAAAGTTGGTTCCCACCTGGAACCCAAAGATAGCAGGTTTTCCTTGACCTGAAGTGTGAACCGTGACAACATCAGTGGGCGTGTCCTATTCTACAGGTTGGAAAGAAAGGATGGAGAAGGCAGCAATGGTCTCTGGTCTACTATGGTAATAGTCTTCTTATCATTGGGCGGCTGTGGTACAGAGGGTAGTGCGGTTGTCCATCAACCCCAGGGTTGGTGGTTCAATCCCAGCTCCTCCTGTTCACATGTCGAAGTGTCCTTGGGCAAGACACTGAACCCTAAGTTGCCCCCAGTGGAGGCCAGCATGGCAGCTGTGTCGTGATTGGGTGAATTAGACTACTGTTAAAAGCTTAGATTACTGTACAGCGCTTTGGGAACCGTTTCAATGGTTGAAAAGTGCTATATAAGTAAAAGTCCATTTTACCAAGTCCATCATTAATAGTTGGTCCATGCTTGTTTTTTGGATAAAAACAAATATCTTTAATAACAGAACAAAAGCTTGCAGGTAATCAATGCGATCCACCATCTTGCTACTACTGTTTACTTCCGTTGATGATGCATCCTTGATTACAATGGTTCCTCTCCAAACTGGTGGACATGCGGCTGGTTCTCTTGATAGCACCATGGTTCCACAAATCCTGAACGGACCCGGTTCAAGAACCAGAGCTCATGGAGAAGGGAATGGTGGAAAGAGGGCACAAGTCGTTAGTGGAGACTGACCTCACCATGAAAAAAACAGCAATAGTCGTTTGGTCAAAGACGTAAAACCTTAAAAATCCTCATGGACAGCTTTACACATGTATTTGTTGACAAGCTGAAGGATTTGGATTTGGTGGGCTGACTTGGCTTATGATCAAAAACTAGCGAGTCGACAACTTTGCTAACAAAGCCATCTAGCAAGTCCAACAACACAAGACATAGAAAGCCAGCTAATATTACTTACTATTACTAGTCCAACAGCAAGAAGACCAGCTCGGCGTCTGTCTTGCTCTCAAGCTCATCAAGCTCTCGCCAACAACTAAAAGCTAGAGATTTACACTTGTCTGGCCTCTTGCTCGGTCACTCTCTCCTTTACTCTTCTTGGCTTCCTCCGTCAATGTCCTCTTCGGTCTCTTTGCCTCTGCCGTTATGTCCGAATCTGCTCTGTAGTTGCCTGGCCTTCCCCGCCCACCTCCTCATCAGCACCTCATTCCCTTATATACCGGTCCACTTGTATTGTTCCCTTGACAGATCGTCCTAGTTGCAAAATGGCGTTTTTTGCTTTTGACCTTCTGTTACCTGAACCCAAACGTTAACCTGGACCTGAACCTGCCTGCCTGCCTGTTAGCCTACTCGTATCGATACCTGCCTGTAAGCCTTTTTTTACCAATAAATCACTGAAATCACCCTGCCTGCCTCGACTGTCTGCGCTTGGTTCCTTCCCCTGTTGCCACTCTCCCTCACCGTTGTAACACTTTGAGGTCTGTGATCTTTGCCCGGCTGTGTCTAATAAATCAGTTCATAAATCAGTGGCATGTCCAGACCTTTTTGACTGGGGTGGTCCAAGTGGGGCACTGACTTATGCAGCTGGTGCATGAAGTACGTATGAGCACACGCACACGTCGGAATAGCATTAATTTACCATTTCTCTTATCTACTTTAATTACTAACATTACAGTATCTTTCGGTTACTTGCATTCCTGTATTTAAAATGGTTATTTAAAAGATAAATAGACCTACCAATCACAAATTGTACCTCCAAAAGTAGGCTACAAGCAAAAGAAAACAATGCACATTCAAAAATACTCGTCAAACAGTTGGTTCAAACTAAGGTCCTGCCTCTGACCGGGTAGATCGTCATAGTAGCATAATGGGACACCAACGAGACTGGCCGTGCCATTCCCTGGACATGCCCCTGTCATAAATGTATTCTTATGTCTTGTGATAAACGTTGACTTTCCTGCAGTTTCCCTAATTGTCTCTCTGATTTTTAAGTATATATATTATATTATATAGTATATATATATTACTTATATTAAGTAAGTTATATAGCGCCTTTGTAGATCAGGCATCACAAAGTGCTTCACAATAAAAGACAACAGCAAGACACAAAAACAAAGAAACAACATAAAAGTAACAGAATAAAGATAAAAATAAACGTATAGGGTCTGTCTCCCACATGAGACAGTCCCAATCAGGGCTAAATTTGTGTGTAAGGGGTTAATGTGTTATTAATATATTAAAAGAAATTTGTTTATTGAGTGACTGATGATTTATTGTCTGTTACTCCATCTGATTTATTGTAAAGTTACATGATTTGGCCAAAGGTAAATGGATACCTGTCCTTATACTTTACTGTACTTTTGGTCTGGGGCTGTTTTTCACTTTTGGGGGGCTGGGTTCTTTAGTTGCAATGACAACAATCTCTTTTGCAGTACAGTTACTAATACATTTGTGTTTGGCCATTTATTAAACGACGTCACTTGTCTGCCTAGCTGTGAGTTTTTTTCTCTATTTTACCCTCCCTCTTTCTCTTTCTGTGCAATATGTAATATTGTTACATATACATTAATGCCATTTATTTTGGGAGGCATTGATTCTCTTTTCCCAGCTGATTTCTTTCCCATTCCTGGGTGCCTCTCCTCTTCCCACACTCTGATTTACAATATCGTTACTAATACATTTATGTCATTAGTTCTCAACCTACATGTCAATTTTTCCTCTCCACTTGGAGGATTTTGAAGAGAAGATCATTGATTGGGACAGACGTCAATGCAGAACACGCGGATCAATAGTTCACTTATGGACAGCTTCAGGTAGGGTCGGGCAGGAGCCAGACTCGAAGGCTTTTAAAATGCTTTTTTCAGTTTTATTAATTTCTTTAGTCTTATTCATAAAAATCCCCAACCTAAATCAAGTAGGAATGGAGTTTCACACACTTATTCATGCTGCTGTCAGATGCCCTTAGTAGTTCTTCCACATAAGATACTCCAAAAACATTTCCTCAGAAGATTATTTGCGCTCCAGACAGACCCAAGCCCTTTTGGAACCTTGAGTGAAGCCCAAAATTTGAAAATGTGCAATAGTTATAAATAATGATAATTAAAACAGCTGAAAGAGAAGTTTATCTAGTAAAAGTTTAAAAATACCTGCTCTATACAGTGTCATCATTAGCCTATGGAAAACAAAAATGGAAAGCGCAAATAGAAAGTAAGTAAAGTGGTAAACACAAGTAAAGTAGGAAGTAGTGGCCATTATTTCACCTCCTGGGTTAGATATTTACATCTCAGATATACAAAGTGGCTGTCTGTTGATGGTGAGCTAGGAGGTCATTAGAGGCAGTACAATTAGATGCTACCAATCAGCATCTCCAGCCTTGCTACGGCTCTGTAAGGCTGTCATTTTTGTTATAAAGAATTGTAAAGATAAAAGTTTATTCCATTCATATGAGATCAGACGTCAATGCTTCTCACTGTTAAAGGCTGCAGTGTTGTTCGTACACTTCACCGATAAATCTTAGAGTTACACTGAATAATTACCAGATGAAAGGTAAGTTTTAGTTTCACCTCTCTGTCTGTTCATATGTATGCTCCCTCTCTCTCTCTTGATCGCTGATGCTTGAGTGCGTTTTGTTTCTCTCTCTCTCTCTTTCTCTCTCTCCCTCTCTCTGAATTAATTTCCGTTCCTGGTGGCAACGTCAGTTCGCCAAAGCCAGATAGCCTCTGACCTGCGTCCAACTCTGGTCAGGAGGAGGGTCATGAAGGAGGGTTGGTTGATGCGCGTTGGCAGGTTTGACCTGCGTCATGGTGTCTGTCTGAATGGGGGATTAGTTTGCTTAAACTCCAGGCTGCCTCTACACTCAACACTTGATATGTACTGCAAATGCTAAATGGTAAGCACAGTTTGGAAGTACTGCCATGACATGTACGCAAAGTTACCTAATTAGGTCAAGGCACTATGTTGGCATAAACAAAGAAAAAGAAAAACTGCTACAGTAGTAAAGATGAAGTGTTTTTTGTAGGGATGGCAAAGTCGGTCAGTAGGTCGGTCTACCACTTTGGTGTAGAGTGAAATATCTCAACAACTGCTTGATGGATTGGCATCAATGGTCATGGCCCCCAGAGGATGAATGCTAATGACCTTGATGTTCCCTCGACTTTACCTTTAGTGTTACTATAAGGCTGATATTTTTGGTGTTGTGTGAAATATGTCAAAAACTATTGTATAGACTGGTTCAGAGTACATTCAAGGGTCCCCAGAAAACTCTTAATGACTGGTGATTATCTGACTTTTCAGTAAAATATCTTAAATTTAAAATCTAAAAATCTAAAGTATAGGATGGTTTGCAATGAATTTTGGTACAGACATTCATGTTTCCCTGAAGATGAATTGTATTGGTGACTTATAGCCTTTTCATCCAGCGCCATCATCAGGTCAAAATTTTTATTTGTCCAATACTTTGGTTTTGACCAAATACTTGCAAAACAAACAACATTACCATCAGGTTTGCTGTACCTTGTCAGTTAGCAAATTTTAGCTGGCTGGTCCTGGCTGGTAGAACCCTCAAGGATTTTAATTCAATTCAATTCAATTCAGTTTTATTTATATAGCGCCATATCATAACAAAGTTATCTCAGGGCACTTTGTCATAAAGAGCAGGTCTAGACCAACTCCTTATGTGTACAGAGACCCAACAATTCCCACCAAGAGCAAGCACAAGCAACAGTGGCAAGGAAAAACTCCCTTTTAACAGGAAGAAACCTCCAGCAGAACCAGGCTCTGGGTGGGCGGTCATCTGCCTCGACCGGTTGGGTTGAGAGAGAGAGAGAGAGAGAGAGAGAGAGAGGAAAGTGAACATGCAGTAGCACAGCACTGTTCAGTTCTAGATACAGATGTAAAGCAGTAGTGGAAATAGTATTAATGTTAATACAAATAAAAGTAATAGCAATGTGATAGTAGTAATACTAATAATAAGTCCATAGACAGCAACAACAGCAGCAACTGCCGAGCAGCAGCACGGGGGCAGCAGATGGCCCGCATCACAGATCCAGGCTCTGCAACCACAGATCACAGCTCCGCAACCCCAGATCCAGACGCCGTAGCTCCGCAACCCCAGATCCAGACGCCGTAGCTCCGCAACCCCAGATCCAGACGCCGTAGCTCCGCAACCCCAGATCCAGATGCCGTAGCTCCGCAACCCCAGATCCAGACGCCGTAGCTCCGCAACCCCAGATCCAGACGCCGTAGCTCCGCAACCCCAGATCCAGACGCCGTAGCTCCGCAACCCCAGATCCAGACACCGTAGCTCCGCAACCACCGATCCAGACGCCGTAGCACCGCAACTACCGGTCCATACCCCACAGCTCTGCAACCACAGGTCGAGACTCCGCAGCTCTGGGGGCAGAAAATACTCGGAGAAAGCAATTTAAGAGACAGGCGTTTTCACACCACGGTTAAAACGAATCCTGGTGCGTTCGCCCAGTTAGTGCGGTTTGTTTGGACAGGTGTGAACACACTAATCGCACTTGGGTGCGGACCAGAACAACTGCACCGAGACCCTTTAGAAGAGGTGGTCTTGGGCCGGTTCCAAACAAAATCTGGAGCGGTTCGTTTGTGGTCTCGATCCGACCCGACTACCAGGTGTACTCTGCAAGTTTGAGCTAAATATTAGCTCCCTTGTTCTGCTCAGTCGTCTAAAGGCATCTTCTTTGCAAAGTGTAAAGCAGTATAGTATTTTCAAGACGTTTCCTTGAAGTGCATTCAACATTCTGCTGGTATAGCTTTGCCTGGTAAATTGCCCAGATAATTACCACGCTTATGAGCAAATGCCAACTGTGCCGTTGCTCCGTATTAAAATGCATAGCAATGTTTCGCTCACAGAAATATGCACTAGTCCAGAACACAGGATCTTCTTCCTGTATTTACTTTCTTGCTCCTGCCTCAGACACATCTCCCGTGGTTTGTAGTGATGCATTTTAGTTCGCCTGGATTTTTCCTCTGTGTGAAAAGAAACCGAACCAAGGGGAAAACGCGCCAAGTTTACAAACTCATCAACTAAATCGGACCAGAGCAGACAAACTACAGGTGTGAAAATGCCCTATTTCATTTTTTTCAATACTTTGAATTATGACAAAATACTAATGACATTCCCATTTGCCTCAGCTGTACTTATTCGCAAATGTTAGCATGCTAACATGCTAAACTAAGATGGTAAACATGGTAAACATTATACCTGATAAACATCAGCATGTTTACATATGCCATTTACCTGAAAGCACCTCTGAGCTTAAATTTAGCCCCAGAGGGCTGCAAGCTTGGCTGTTAGTCTTGTTGTCTTTTTAGGGTTTGCTGAAATATATTCAGTGTTTAACATCAAATCTACACATTATATATATTCAATGTTGTTGCCCTTATGTTTTGAAATGTACACACTCAAAAAAGCAACCATTGTCTCAGACATTGTAAACACTTCCTTTGGGTTCTCCTAAGTATTTTGTTAGACCTTCACTGTATGTCTAACTGTTCTCTGTAAATGTCCATTCATCCTCTTTCTCTGTACTCCCTCCAGGAAGGGAGGGTGTGTTAGGTAGCTAATGGCTGGAGGCTTTTTATTCCTCCCAGCCTCTAATGTGGTACACACACACACACACACACACACACACACACACACAGATGGACACTTACACACCCAAATCCCGCTGTGACATCATGATGGAGTGTCAGGTGCTGCTGGCTAATTTCTGCTTTGACATGTGAGGTAGAGTGGATGGGTATGAATACTAAACAGCCAGCTAATGATATCTTTTGTGTGTGTGTATGTGTGTGTGTGTGCAGCAGCTAGCTAATGATATCTATTTTCTTAGTGAACAAGCCCACTGTGTATCTCTGCAGAGGCAACTGCTGTTTTCCTCCTCTCCTGCTGACTGCACACACACACACACACACACACACACACACACACACACAAAAGGTAGAATACGCATATCACTATAAACATTCATCCTGCTCCCACAATGCATTTAGGCAGCCTAACATACAAAATGGCTGTGGCTATAAATGAGTGATGGTGAGATTCCAGTTTGCACGAGGTTGTGAGGTAGTTTTACTGAGCAGAATGGATGTGTGTTTTTCTTTTTTTCTCCTTTTTGTTGTTGTTGTTGTTGTTGTTTAGGGAGCAGAATAACTACAACATCTTGTTGCTAAAACTTGGAAGCACCTATTTTTGCAACACCCACATCTAAACAGTGGTGTGACGTGGGAACATTTGTAAGCCATATGACACAGTTTCTCTGAGAAATGAGGTGCAACATGTAGAGATTTGGTATTGTTTAAAAATAAGACTGTCTTATAATGACTGCTGTCTCTCAGAGGCAAAGGTAAAAGTGTTGTGGTGATATTACACCACCGCAAAACCAATCAAAAAGGACATCAGGGTGGGGCAGATGACCGCCCACCCAGAGCCTGGTTCTGCTCGAGGTTTCTGCCTGTTAAAAGGGAGTTTTTCCTTGCCGCTGTTGCTTGTGCTTGCTCTTGGTGGGTCTCTGTAAACATAAGGAGTCGGTCTAGACCTGCTCTTTATGACAAAGTGCCCTGAGATAACGTTGTTATGATATGGCGCTATATAAATAAAACTGAATTGAATTGAATTGAATCAGAAAAAGATCAAATTAATTAATTTCTAGACCGACTCCTTATGTGATGATAATGATGATTAGAATATACCATGCCATTCCCTCCAAGATGTATCAGTTTCAGGGGGCTTTGCCGCTAATGATCACATAAATGCTCAACATTAACTATTGTTGGACCATTTCACTAATCATGAGAACCAAGCTATGCAAACCAAGCTTCGCATTTGGTTCACTATAACTGTCTGCTGTTGGGTCATAAAGGCTGGAATACCTGGATACAGCAAGGACTAGGCTTTCCTCCATGTTGTTTTGGCTGTTCTGTCCAGTTCAGTCAAGCAAAGAGCTCAGTTGCACTGTCCCAGGAGCAGGGAGCAGGAGCAGGGATTGCATCAACAAAAACAGTCCGCCAAAATACTGGAACAAAGTTGTGCATCTTATCAGCGTCTCATCTAAACAGATAGAGGCTCTAAAAAACCACATTAAAATCTGTGCCTGTTACAACATGATAGATTACTTATAACATGATAACACAGCTCAGTGATTTAGTTTTACGGCCTGAAACGTTACTGTTTTGTTTAACTCTAACCCCTCTCATCAACCACGATTCAAGCTCTGATGAACCCACTGTGCACTGCCTGCCCAGCACCGAACGGCAGACAGACACAGTTGGTGACTAGCTGGAGAACGTAGTGGAGCATTTAGCAGCTAAAGAGACCAAAAACAGAGCTAAAAGGACAGAGAATATTGGACTTAGATTTGTCATGTTGCCAGAAACACACCTCGAAATGAATACCAATGCTTCATATCTGCTTGATGTATAAATAGACAACTTTTGGCAAAACAACAATTGGAAAAAACATTGTATTTGTGAATTGCTGTGGTGTTTTCTGTTTTGCCATTGTGTTTTGCACTTCAGGGCCACCGTAAATTACCATAAACTTCTTTTTATTGCCTTTTGGGGGCAGTGGAACAAGCTGTAAACACAACATTGACATATAATACAGTAATATTAATACCACCATAGTAATATGTGAAGAACACACTTTTATCTATGTGTGTATGTCATGCATATTATGTACAATGATTCTTTTTCATTTTCGTAAATGTAATCCTGCTGTTTTAAAGTCATCCTGTTATTAGAAAAACAGATGAATGTTTGTTGTATTCCCGCACTGTATACAGATAGTTCAGGTCCTAAGAAGGTTACTTTTGTTTAAACATGAACAGGCTATGCGTCCCACTATACCTTATGCTTTAGAGGATCTGTCCGATTTGTCTGGCTTCCTCACAGATTTTTTTCCCACACCACTTGCCAGCACTGAAAAGCATCTGGCATCTACCAGTGGATTTTAAAGACTGTGGAGAAGTGAGTACATCCGTCTGTTATAAACCCATTGTATAATTCTACATTAATATAAAGGAGACTTTTTTGCATTATGATTTCTGTCCTGCTAAGGCTAAATCCCTCTCCTGTCTCTCTTTCTCTGCATGACACACACACACACACACACACACACAACTACTACCCCCGGTGTCATGACCTTTGACCTCCCCCAGTGATGTCATTCCTTTGGCCTGAGGCAAATTGACCCCCTAGAGACATGGATACAGGAACCCTCTGTTGGTCTGTGTGTGTGTGTCTGCCTCAGATGTGTACATGTTGTTCTGTAGAAGTTGTGCATGTGTGTGCGTGTGTGTGTGTTCAGTGTGTGTATACGTCCTTGCTCTGTGTGTGGCCCTGTGTTTGGCCCATTTACACACAGGACCTGCTGCTGTCCCATAATCAGATTGTAATATTCCTAATGAAATTATCAGAATTCTATTCCAGATTATGACTGATGGCGAACAAAAGTCAGTCTTTCTCTTACACGCACACACACACACACACACGCACAATGGGATTCTCTATCTCTCTTCATAGCTCGTCATCTCTCTCTCCTAAAACTATATAATGTCAAGCGCACACACACACACACACACAAATGCACAGAGGTTCTGGCAGATGCATAAATACTCTCTTTCCTCTGTCTCTCACATACACACATTCACACACACTTCTCAGGATGCCGTTCATCACTGTGGCAACAGCAGCAGGCTGGGAGGCTGACCTTTCACCCCTCGGGAGGTCAGGTCCCAGGGGTCGGCATGGCAACGATCCCTGTTGTTTGAAAAGGAAGACATGTGGACATCTGGCTTAAAACAAGGAAGGTCTGTCTGCATTGTTTTTTCGTGTACATGTGTATATATGCTATACATACTATATTATTATTATATATTATTATAATACATGTTCACGTTTGCCCAGCTTTTCTGGATGATTTTTGCAAATGGAAACCACAGGGATAACAAATGCATCATGCATAAATGCATGCTCAAGTGATTTAGTGCTGCACTTCCATGAAGTTGAGGGACTCACAAGAGACAGATTTAACGGCCAAAATCAAAGCAACAGAGACTGATATATACTGACTTTCAGTCCCTAGTATGGGTCAAACTCCAAAAACACTGGATCCTAGGTAGCATCTTTTCATTAGACCCTCCCTGCCTCCTAAATGCCCACTTCTTTGAAACTCTTTACCTCCAGTTTGTTACACAGGTTTTCTGTTAAATCTGTTAAGTCTAAAGCCCAAGCAGCCCATGACATCATCAGGGTTATATTTTCAAACTTCGGATGGCTCCCTTCAGCACCACAGAAGACATTATACAACTTTTTGTAGAACTCCTTGTGACGAATAAACTGAACTGTGTAATGTGTAAAATCGATGAAGTGTCCTATTAATGTTCCAGCCAAATGTCTTAAATTTCAGCTCCTCTGACAGCCACTAGATGCTAGTTCTAAAAAAAAAAAGCTGTATTGAAGTGAATGAGAAAACTCTCTAGAAAATATCTAGAAGTACAAATTCAACACCATATTTCGACAAGAAATTAAAGTCTCAAAGGCTACTTTAAATTATTATAACGTGTGTTGTTGGTCATTATTGAAAATCACTGGTGCAGTGAGACGAAAGCTTACAGAGATATTTTATTTTACCTTTATTTAGACTTCACTGATTCTTTTCCCACTCACACAGTTACACACATTCACACCTGGTGTCACTGTGTCTGCTAATTCATAACATTACCGCTGTTCCCTATCCTGCCACTAACTCTCCTCTCATTCCAGAGCCTGCCAACCCCACCTGCCCTGCATCCTGTGTGTGTTTTTGTCTGCTGTGAGTAAACTTGCTTCATACTACACTGATCTGTCTGTGAGTCGTGCATTTGAGCCCTGTTTTCCTAAGCCGTCACACCTAAAAGCTGCCCAGTAAAACCACATTCTGATCTGTTGGTCACTGAGCAGGTCCACTGGAGCAGTTTGGGGTTAAGGGACTTGCTCAAGAGTACCTCAGGGCATTCAGTCAGGGGTTCAGGGATTGAACCAGCAACCCAAACACACAAGCCCTAAACCCAAGGCCACCAGTGAATATAAATACAAATAAGCATATTTCCCAAATCTCTAACTATTGCTTTAATACTACAGTGGTGAGCTTTGTAGGTGCCTTTGGTTGACAGAAAGGTATCTCAGTGTATTCAGACCAAATCCTGCAGCGAAAACATCACTCCTCCCATTCATTTGAATGTGGGTAGTGCATTTAGGCTGCGGTGGTGGGCACTGCAGGGCGTGTCAAAAACGCACTACGGAAGACGCCCAGGTGAAGAAGAACTGTGTTTACCATGTAGCATTGTAGCATTCCGCTGTTTACCGAGCAACTGTGAAGATGAAAGAGAGACTGATCGATCGCTGCTGTTCAACCCTGCCACGAGGGAGTACAAAGACGTCAATCGCCGTGCAGTCGCTTGGCGTTGTATCGCTTTTCAAGCTGGGATTGCTACAATCAGCATGGTCATGTAGGGACACTCCCACACTGCAGCAGAACCCTGCGCTAATTGCCCCAACGCCTGATTTGGTCTGAATACAGCCTAACACAGTCCAACATGATTGTTTCCACTTGCTCACTTCCACACAGGCTCCACTTCTTTACCCAGATTAGGGGTTTCTGGTGCCAGTAATTGGAAACAATGGTGGCAAGCAGTAAATCCAAACTTCAGGCTTTAAAACTTGCCTTTAGAAACCTTTAGGTGATGACTAAGGTCATTTTTGTCAAGTACGTGTACATGGTCTATGGGCATGACTCGCACTTAAAGAGTAACTCCAAACTAGATTCTGGAAGGTCAAATATAGCTGCACTGGGCTCTATGGGTTGAAAGGCAGCCTATAAGTCTGTTGCACCTCTGACCACACCCAACATCTCACCTGGGTGTAGTCAGGTGTGGTCTGTTATACTTGTGTTAGGTTAGGGGAGCTTTGTTGTCATGGTTACAATAAACAAGGTTAACATTGAACAATCATGACTGACGCTTGGAAATGAGAAGTGTGCAGAGATCTCACATGTTAAAGTCCAGTGCTCATCCATCCGACCCGGACTTCCTCCCTACGCGGACTTTATCACTCTATATTAACGTCACCTGACTTTCTCTAGACATAATTTCTATCGCCGCTAGAGGGCTTTGTCACTTGAAAATAAACGTGTCATTTTGAGGCACTTGCTGAAGAGACTGATGGTGTCGTTCTTCTTAGGAGGACAGTCTCACTGCACAGGGTGTAGAAAAAACATGTTGTCACCACTAGTTGGCAGCACAAGCCAGATTATTAGCCTGAGTACAGTTACTATTTAAGAGTTCTGCCTAACTCACAAGCCTAAAACTGAGACCTGAACCTAGCCCCTAGTTGCATCTTAAAGTCCCGACCTGACTGAACTTGACAAGTCTTCACTACTGTTACGGTTACTGTTAATAAAATGGCAAGCGTCTACAAGGGGACATGAAGTGCAGTCTTCATCATACTGATCATCAACACGGACCTAACTTGATACTGGGCCGTACATGGCTTATCGACTTGCAGCACCTGACACACATAGACACATGCAATTAGCAGTCAGACAGAAAAAGAGAGACATTTTATATAAATTACATTTGAAAGTAATGAAACCCAAACCCAACCAGAGCTCGAAGCTTAACGCAACAACTGCCAGAACCCAACCCAATACTGGCACTCACAGTTTGTCAGGTCGTCCCTATGAAAGAGATTTTTAATCTCAATGACACACGGTCAAACATGGTTAAATCAAAGTTATTTGACTCCACAATAAAAGCCCTCCTGCCTCCACAATAAAAGCCCCAGCCTTTTTTTGTTTTGTTTTGTTTTGTTTTTTGGATTGACAGCACAGCTTCACCCCTTACTGCTCCAGCGCCCTATGCGTCCTGCCAGCTGTCCGTCACATCAGTTCCCACCAATGACCCTTTCCCATAACCCCTTCCTCCTACACACACACACACAGAGAGAGAGAGAGACAAAGCGAGAGAGAGAGGGAAAGATGGAAAGAGAAGGAGAGAGACTAAAATGGTGTCAGTGTTAGAAGTATCAATCAAAATGACAGAAAGACAGACAGGAATTACACAAATAACCACACACACACACACACACACACACACACACACACACACACTCGCACACATAAATACACACACAGCTACACACTCTGTCTCTGTCTCTCTCTGTCATGCACCCATGCAGACATATAATCACTCCCACCACCAGATACACAAAACACACACATACACACTCCCTCTCTGTCTCTTTCTCTCTCTCTCTCTCCCACACACACACTCACACACACACACACACACACACACAGAAGCAGCCAGTGTGAGTATGAGTGATGGTTGCAGCTCGTGTCTATCCATTACAGCGGTCTGGCTGCAGACAGGTGAGCAGGCTGATACATGAGCAGGGCTTTATCTGCACTCACCGACTCCCCACTCCGTTTCATTCAGCGGCTCGCAGTGTTAACAGCCCCCC
>LKNJ01004902.1:0-31257 GCA_002120245.1 Maccullochella peelii | reverse complement strand
CCCCAACACCACCTTCATCTCCACAAAGAAAAGAGATTTTAAAAATGCAGCTACAATTTAAATATAATTTCATTATCAGAATTTCATATTAATGGTAGCTGAAAGAGAAACATGAGGTGGGTGTTATCAGCGCTCCACACTGGCCCGATGACTCACTGTTTTGTTTAATTGGTAATCATACACACACAGCAGGTGAGGAGCTTGTTTCTCAAAAAAGATATATTTACGTGTGCAGTTTGAGAAAAAATAAATTAATTAAAAGAAATGAATTACCTTTAAGTTCATAATTCAAGTTATAGTTATCAAGTATAGAGCACTTTCAAATGCAGTGCTTGCAGGCAGGATGAAAAAGTAGCTATATTTGTTGGGTGTCACCTTTTTAAATGATCTATATGTCATACTGAAACCAGACTTTTCATTTATCATTTTTAATAAACTAGCTTTACTTTAAACTGCTACAGCAAAAAAAAAAAAGCTTGCCTCTATTATTATTGTGCATTTCAGAGGGATTTCATTTGCAGATGATTAAATAATTTAAAATGTTACTTTTGTGTAAAGGGCTCCTCTAGCTGATGACAAAATACTTTTTATTGGTTTTTAATTTCAATGAATCATTGACTGCAACTCCAGCTCAAATTGAAACATGTGTAAAATTTGAATTGCTATTGGAAATAAGTATCCACAAAAAGGAAGTGTTTTAGAACCAGAGCCAAGCCAATGTGCAGACTGGTGTGAGAGGTTCGGAGGTTTGTTTGTTGTCTGAAAGCAAACGGACCAACCACAGGACCGAGTAGATATGTGATTTTTATGTGATTTTATTCAAGAGCTAAACTACTAACAAATCCATCTGCTCGTTAAAAACCTCTCAGGTAGTGATCTTATAATCGATCTGTATAAGCGATGTAGATATTTATGTAAATATTGGTAACCATGGATGGATGGATGAGTGGATGGATGAGTGGGTAAAACAAACACAGGACTTTCACCCAAGAGGCTGGGGTTTACGTCCCGTGTGACACCAAAAGTCAACATTGACTTATTTAAATGTTACATAACATACCCAAACCCTGATCACTAAACCTAACCAAGTAGTTTTGTTACCTAAACCTAAGTGCGTCTGTATGAGACACCGAGGGGCGTGACATGAGTGATCAACCATGTGAACAGATGAACAGCCTTCTGAACCTACTAGCAGGTGTAGCAGGTCCCTTCTAACCCATATCTATAAGGCTGGTAACCACTGACAACGCCCATTCAATCCAGTGATAAAGGGTGACCAGAGGAGATAATATACACATAAGGTGCAGTAATGTTGCTGCATATAACTTGCTGTCAGTCACCAGAATTTCAATTTTCCTCTGCGGGTCCATGTAGTGATGATGATGATGCAGGATGACGTCACCACAACTGTCCAATGAATGAGTTACCTGTCAGTCAGTATAATGTCATATTTACAGCTCTTGGTTCTTTGTAATAAGTCGGTGTGGAAATGTACAGGAACAGAACTAAAAGGCAACAAAGTACCTTTTTTCCCCCTTGGTCTGGACCAAATGAACTGAACTAAAGGTGTCAAACTGTATTCTATTGGTTTTTCAAACGTGTATACCAGTAAAGATCACAGTGTAAAAATGATGGTTCACCGTTTTACAGGGGTTTACTGTATGTTACTATTTCTTTGCTGGGACCAGTAACTTCCTCTGCTGGTTGCCTGGGAACTGCTTCTGGCCAAGATATAGTCCATCCCATAACCCCATTAAACACACAAGATATAACATGTTAATCATTGAGCTTTAGAGGTGCTTGTAGGCACGTTTTGTTACCTTTGGACAGAGCCAGAGCTGTTTCTCCCTGTTTCCAGTCTTGGAAACCGTCTGCTGGCAGGGGCTTCATATTCACTACAGACATGAGAGTGGTACCAATCTTCTCATTTAACTCTCTGGAACAAACTATTCCTTTCATGTTTTTCCCCCCACAATGCATAAATGAATGCCAATTTACAATTTGTTGTTGTCAATTGAAATAACACAGAAGTACACTTGGTAATAAAGTATGCTGCTGTAAACACGTTCTGTCAGGCCAGTTTAAAGGAATAAATTATACATATACATATAATAATACATATTCATTTTATTGCATTTTGGAGGTAAGTTTAATCAAATCAGAGTTATGAGAAAAATTGCCTTTTGTTGTAATAAATAATAAAATAATGGACTGGTTCTTGTTTTGTCCCATTCCAATCATTTCAGTGAAAGTAGAATACGTTATACAATCACAAAGAGAAGAGGGAACGAGACAGAGAGAGGAGCGAATCAATAATCAAAGTAGATATAAAGAAAGGGATGAAAGAGTGTGATAGAGGGAGGGAAGGGGGTAAAGGGGTGAGAGTGAGGTGGAGAGCAAGCCAAGCGAATTGACAAAAATAAAATGTTACTGTAATGCACATATGACGCATGTACGTACACACACACACACACACACACACACACACACACACACACGCACACACACAGAGGGTCTGTGAAGTGTCAGGTTTTGGCACACACACTCCTGTTTTAGTGTAATGGATGGCAGTGTCACACTCCAAGTACTGTTTAAGTTCAACCACTCTGTACAGCACAGCAAGAGTGTGTGTGTGTGTGTGTGTGTCATATCCATCCATCACACCTGAATGGCGCTGATTGCTGACAGGAAGTGCCCATGGCCCTCCTGCTTCCTGACTGGCCAGTCCCTGTGGGCTACCAGCATGCACTGGGGTTAAATGGTGCAACTAAAAATCACAGGTAAATGAAACAGTACATATGAAAACAGTATTTAAAACTGCAACTGACACTGTTTTTTGGGGGGGGGGGGGGGGGGGGGGNTAATCTAGTCTTCAGATGTCAACCAGTTACCACTAATACACATTTTAAACAGCTACACTCATCATATCATATTATAAAAACACAAAATAAAACACAAATACCACCGCATTCTGACCAGTCACCATGACGATTATATCAGTAACATGAACAGCTGATCCTGGTGCTGTGCGACAGATCTTATCAAACTGGTCAAATGTTTGCTAAAATGCGGGTGCAGGCTGGTCACAAGCAGCAGATCTCACCTCTTTCTAACTCCACACCCTCCGATTCTTTTTTTTCATTTTCAAACTTTCTTCAGCTCCAACCAATGCTGACTCAAGTGACATCACATGAGGTAATCACACAACTACAGGCCACAAGTTCTCATCCACATCACGCCTTATGTCTACGATCGTTTTGCAGATATGTCCAGACACCCAGCATTCATTCTGTCCAAGAGGGACATCTGAGAGGAACTTGTGGCCAAATGCAGAAGGCAGGGTCGACTAGCACTGTTGTATTTCTGTATCTGTAGCTCTCCTATACACGTATGTAAAGTGAATATGTAAGTTTAGTATTACTTTACTGGAATTACTTTAGTTTCATTTTGTGCACTTGGAATTACTGCAAAAATGGTTAAAAGAAAAAAAAGCCTATTGAAGTATATGGCAACATCTCTTATTACAGTCATTTCTGTGAGCACAACCCATGCAATTAAGAAGCAACCTTACTTTTGTTGTACTGTAATCTTGGTGCATGCTAAATAAATAAATAAAAGATACTTTACCATGTGCTAAACTAATTGTAATGCTGCCTGTTTGTTAGTGATTTGATGGCCATTATATAGTGAGTGATAATGAGTAAAGTGCTGCTGGCAGACCAGTGTTCAGGTACACAAGTTGATCCTGAGATGTGTATGAAGTGTTTGGTTGCATCAGTGCATTTTGGATGTGAGATGAACTGTTGTGCTGAGCTGCATGTTGCTAAAGAGAACTGTGTGGAGAGTTTTGAAAAAATAAACTGAGCAATTGCAACAAACTGGAACAGTTTGCTAACAAAATAGCGTGTAAAATGGAGTGTAAATACACAGAGGTTTGGTTGTGGTTGGGTTTCAGTGAGAAAACAGTTCATACATTTTGAAAGATGTGCTCACAGGATGCATTTTGTGTCAAAGCAATAAAAAGGGATCCACAGTTTATTTCATAATGACTTATTTTGTGCTGATTGTGTAAAGTGAAAAAGTGAACTTAGTATTGAGAAATTACCAACTGTACAAAAAAACCTGTAAGCCACAAGACTCGAACTCATGATCATAAATGATTCACTAAATGTTTGGCTGGTTTGACATCAAACTGATTGCCTAATAAAAGACCTTTTTTAACTACAATTTTTATTAGATTTTATAGTGTCAGCATGTGATTTACATCATGTATAGCAACTAAAAAAAGAAAAAAAAGGTGTTCCGTGTCTTTCAGATCCGAATGCATCAAATTGAAAATAAAATGCATCCAACACTGGGCACAAAGGGGTTAATTATTTTTGACAATACACAACATACTGCCTTGCGACACAGAGTGAAAGCATGAAAAATCACATTCATTAGGAACAAGGACACACACACACACACACACACACACACTGACCTGAACCATATTGTTGCCTGGACAAACTACATAAATGTATTATTGCATGATATTACCATAATAATTCATGGTGGTAATCCATCCATCCATTATCTATACCGCTTATCCAAAGACATGCAGGTTAATTGATGATTCTAAATTGCCCGTAGGTGTGACTGTGAGTGTGAATGTTTGTCTGTCTCTATGTGTCAGCCCTGTGATTGACTGGCAACCAGTCCAGGGTGTACCCCGCCTCTCGCTCAATGTCAGCTGGGATCGGCTCCAGCCCCCCCCCGAGACCCTCTGAGGATAAACAGTCATGGTGATAATTTTTCCATAATGTCGGTTATGCTTCTGCAAGAGAGACTACAGACACAGAAACACTCCTTGTAGTCCTCCTCTGCATTTATCCTAATGTCTCTCCTGTCCACTCTATGCTCTATGATCATTCTTTGTGTCAGGCCTTGTGACCTTTGACCTTTAACGCCCATATAAAGCTGAAAGGTTATTTACGAAGTGATTTAATTACTACACTTGCCCTAAATTCTGGTTTAATTTCCTGAAAGGATTATTATTATTAAAGATAATAATACAGCTTTTTTTTACAATTGGTTACTCGCAGTTCCCTTTTTCAAATCTCTCCCACAGTTAATCTCATGTCCACAATGCTTGAATAAACCCAGATTCCGTTCAAAAAAAAAAAGAGTGGCACCTCTTCTCTGCATTATTGTAGTATATGCTGCAGACATGAATTAGAAAGGCTGTAATATGCTTAAGTAGGTTTTATTTTCCTAAAGCAATTCCAGTGGTGCAAAATAAAACAAATGTGTACATATTCACTATACATGCATGTAAAGGATAGCTACAGATATAGATCATAGTCACCTTATGTCCTCCCTATGTCCTCCTTATGTCCTCATGTCCACTTTCCTCACCTGGCACAGGTCTTTCATGGAGGTCATCCAGGATGGAAATGTGGTGCTCAGTGTTGTGTGGCCCAGTTAGCGGTTTATGTACCTGATGTAGATGTAACAGAATGTAGCAAATTGCACTCATACTTTTTACTACAGTCATTTTGTGTCATGTTTTGTTAAGTTAATGTTGTGTTAAGGGACTGAACATACAGTTAACATACCGTTTTTACAATAGTGTGTAAAATGGAGTGTAAATACACAGAGTTTTGGTGGTGGTTGAGTTTGAGTGAGAAAAACAATTTTTTTTTCATGTTTTGAAAAAGTGAACTCGAACAGAAAAATGTGACTTAGCAATTGTAAAAAACTGTATTATGATGATTATGATTGCAGCCTTCAGAAATATTTTGAAGCATTCTAATTTAGCTAAAGCTGCCGATTTGAAAGATTGGATGACTGCAGTGGTAGAGATAGCATCCTATGGGTCTGCTCAGGAGACTGAATAGTACTTCAGAGGATGGGACCTCCCTCTGGGACCATTTTTGGACTTACATGTTATTTTTTCACTTAATTGTGTAAAGGGTCTTTCACTTCTGTATATGCTACTTATTTTTAATAGCATAACTAATTTTCTATATCCTACACCATTGCCGTAATGGTGTCTCCTGTAACCCTTAAAAAATGTAAAGCTCTACTTGCTTTAGTACAGCTTTACTAACCCTTTCTTTAAAATCAATAAAAACTTAAATGTCAAAAAAAGAGAAAACAAAGACATTACCCATACACATCCCCACATGATGTAAGTGCGTGTTATTTGATTTCTACAAACACATACAGTACATTTTACATTATATTTTGTAGTTGCAGCAATTAATAGTAATATATTTAAATAGACATTTATGTGGTTGCTTTTATATCAAACACAGTCACACATGACAAAATTGCTCATTTTAGACAAAAAACATTATATTATATTATATTATATTATAGGAGTAACATTGAGCCAAAGATGGTCTATTATTATGCAAAATAAAGCAAGTGAGCGTGTGTGTGTGTGTGTGTGTGTGTGTGTGTGTGTGTGTGTGTGTGAGCGTGTGTGTCAGATAGCATGTAATGAATTCATTAGCCAGCATTTATTAACTGGTCATTTGCATAAGGCTACAAAGACAAAGCTGGGCAGCCAACAGAGATTTGATTTACATACAAGAATGGACCTCCAGTGTGTGTGTGCGTGTGTGTGTGTGTGTGTGTGTGTGTGTGTGTGTGTGTGTGTGTGTGTGTGTGTGTGTGTGTGTGTGCGTGCACAGGATTTTATGCATGCATGCTGGCACTTGTGTGTGCATGCATGAGAAATAGAGAGAAGAGAAATCAGGAAAGAGTCCAAGGGAGAGAGAGATCTAAATCTCAATCTGCTGCACCTCTTTAAGATGTATTATGTTTTGTGTGGTTCTAGTGTGTGTGTGTGTGTGTGTGTGTGTGTGTGTGTGTGTGTGTGTGTGTGTGTGTGTGTTGGTGTGTGAGCGCATGCTTGCCCAGGAAAAATCTGCTATTTTCCTTGTATGTAAATGAGCAGGTCCACTGCGTGCATATGTGTGTGTGCTTACAGAGGTAGGTGTGTCTGGACTAATAAGTGTATGTGAACACTTGTATATAGCAGAGTGTGTGGTGCTCGAGTCGAGTGAGGCATAACAGTGGCCTGGAACTCACACCATAAACAGATTTTAAAACATTTTAATCTCAACACTATGTTAATGTCTCGCCCAGTGTCAGCTGGGATACGTCCCCCGCAACCCTCTGAGGATAAGCGATATAGATAATGGATGGATGGATGGATGTTAATGTATCCTTTAGCACAAAATGTTATAAACACTGTGGGGCTAATATTAAACTAATAAATAAGTAATTATAAATAAATTGTCATATTAATAAATTAAGCCTCAGCTTAGAAGCTAAAGAGGTTTAGTTTCTGAGTCTGTGTACTGTCTTTATTTACAGCAGCAGCCTCTAGTTAGTTAATTCAGAGTTAGCTGAGAAGGCAATGACAACATTAATAAAAGTGTCATTATGAAGTAAAAACAGACTTTTGAAAGAGGGCATTTTGAAAAAAATCTATATAACGATATAAAAATGATATAAACTCTGTTATTATAAAATTTAATTATGAGATAACATTTAATAATACTGAGTAGAGTTTCAAGAACTTCTGTTATTTCACAAGGTTTAGTTCATGTATATATTTTACACAATTTATTCATATGAATATTTATTTTATAATGGGTTTTTTTATTTAACATTAAACACTTTGTGGTTCCATACTGTACACCTAGTATAGTAAGTGTATTTCAAACTATAACGGTGGAATAAGTCAGAGTTATGAGATAGTAATTCAAAACATTTGAATTATTTTTATCATGACTAACTTTTAATCAATATTTTTATTATTATTATTTTCCTCACAGAAATGGGCTTCCATACCATCAATATCATAATCCAACTCTTAATTTGAAGTAAACTTTATTTTGTTAATTTTTTCCACTGTGATAACATTACATATACTCAACACTGTTTACAGTAATTAGCATAAAGCATGCCAGTGGTAGAAAGTATATTTAAAGGGTGAGCTCAACCTTTAAATAAAATGATATTTGAAAAACTAAAAGAAACAATGAACCAGAATAAAGCTTTGAGTCAGATATCCACGTGATATAACGTCTTTATAAAATCTAACTAACAAGTGACTCCAAAACAAAACAGCAAGACTTAAAAAAAAAGGATGCAGTGGATGGTGACTTGATGAGAATGGATGGGAAGCTCAAAGACCGATCACAGGAACAATACATCACAATAGCAGTCTACAGAGTCAGATGAAACAGATGCGAGCTGTAAGGACATCTCTCTGTTCTTATGTTCTTGAGGTGTTTGTTCTGTTCTTGATCATTTTATTCTCCGCGAGGACAATAGGTTCATAATTTTCTTGGATGATGGTTATCTCAGCCTCAGGCAAGACAGCTGTTAATCAGTGAGCAGTGAGTGACAAGTGCCGGGGCATGGGTCTTACAAAACCTAAACCTGCCCAGTGTAACTTAATTTAATCGCCTCCAAAGCTCCCTCTGGAGGAGACACTGCAGGCTGCAGAAGCATTAGTTAAAAGCACTCAACATTTCCAGATGATGTATTAAGTCTTGCAGAAGAGAGCTGTAACAGTGATTCACAAGAAATATAGCACTGTAGCTCCTGGGAGGGTCTGTCCAAAGACTGAAATAAGAGTCTAATGGACAGGTGTTGCCAGAACAAAATAGACATTTAACATGTAATGCCCTGATAACAGGCTGAAGGCTTCTGGGATTCACAAAGCTATGTGTAGAAAGTGCAAAACTATGGATCTGTGTTTTATGTCTCTGAGATGAGCCATGCAGGTGGTGTGGCTCTCTGGATGACAATGTCATTCTGTGGTTGATCAGCTATTGGTCTCGGCCTCGGTTGTTGCCACCAAGAGTGAATTTCTTCTTCTACTCTTGGTCAGTCTTTCACAGTGAAATTTGTCACATTGAGAATTGCGTACAGTTATGATTAGCTACATACAGACTTACTTTTGGAAGGTCTTGGATCTCTCTCTTTTTTAAGAGATCACTTGATTTGTTTGACCTGAGGCGTTTTGAGCATCTTTCCAAAGTGCTGGAAGCTCTTAGTCCAACGCAGAGGGAGTGGAAAGGGTTAAGACGAACAGGCACTCTTCACTTTAATCTTCATAATGGAAGCTAAAGAGGACTAATGATACCTTCTCTCTCCTCCTCCCATGCCTCCCTCTATCCCTTTCTCCTTCCCTATTTCCACACCTTCATCCTTAACCACCTGACCCTCCCTTCCTTACTGCTTCTCTGACTCTGTCTCTCTCTACTCCTCCCTCTTTCTCTCTTAGTTTCTTCTTCCTTTACTCATTGATCCCTCTCTCTCTCTGTGTCCTTCATCGCTCCACCCTTCCCTCCATTCTTGCCTCAGTTCTCTCGTTTCTCCACCTTTCCATTAGCATCCCTCCATCCCTTCTCTCCTCTGACACAGCCAGGCATTACTACAGTGACAAATGGATCCTTGCACGCCGCAGTGTTGCTTTGTGTGTACGTGTGCGCCATGTAGGGTGTGGATTATTAGCTAAGCATTGTGTGTACATGTGTGGTACCCATTTGTTTGTGTATCTATATCTATCTAGGCTTGTGTGCGCATGAGAACATGTGTGTTTGTGTGTGTGTGAGGGCTGTAGCGCTGTGACAGTGACTGATAGCCCGTCGTGGTAAACGATGCAGAACTTTCTTTAATAGGAGATACAAGAGGTGGTTAAAAATCCTGCTTAATGGAGAAATATGACAGAGAAGGGGGTGGAGGAAGATGGGGGTGTAGATAAAGAGAGAGAGACACATAAGGAAAGATGCAGTAAAGGAAAGGAATGGAGAGAGGAGGAAGGGATGAGGGGATGAGCTCAGAAAAGAAGAGAAGGGTGTAAAGCAGAGGAAAAGGAAAAGGAGAGGTGGAGGACAACTTGTGTTTGATGCCAGAGTATCTACAAAGTGAAATCAAAGTGAGCAACAGAGTGAACATTTTTAACATTAGATGGCATGTAGTGTGTAGTGAGGCTAGAAAAGCTGAAATAACATTAACAATGAATATGTTTTATTATGCATGTTTAAAAAAGACTAAGAGTCTGCAGCCATGCTGGCAGTTCTGAGAGGCTGTACTTAGGAACCGCAGTCCTTTGAGCTACATGATAATGTCATTTAGCAGGTTAAATGTTTACAATGTTCACCCTCTTAGTTTGTCATGTTAGCATACTATCACTTGCTAACTGGCACTAAACACAAAGTACAGCTGAGGCTGATGGGCATTAGTTTTGGCCATATTTGGTCATAAACCAAAGTATTGGAGTATTGGACTTTCAAGAAAGGGTAGCGTACCGCCCCAGAAGCTAATTTTTGTGCTCAAAAGTTACAGTTCTTTGAGTCTAAGTGTGCAATACCTGAATTAACTAACAGGTAAGAGCAGTCTATTTCTATTTCTATTTTTTATTTCATTACATTTTGGGAATTCAAGCTTATGCAGGCATAGAGGGGTGATGTACAGGTTTTAACCGGTCTATCTGTGTTGTACATAGCCTAGGAGGGGTTTGTTGGTTGATTGAGGTTTGGTTTGAATGATTAGATGCTAGAAATTGCAGCGATGGCCTAATTTTGCAATTATATGCTTCTGATTTCAAACTTTCATGTGAAAATATTGGCGATTGAAAAATGTGTAATCCTCCACAACTAATGTCAGCATTATGTGTTGCAAATGTAAGACTACACATTTTCTTGAGAGAAGGATTACTCTAAATTTGACTGGACAGTAACATTTGTTTATTTCAAATCAGTCAATGTATAAACATTCAGACAGTATGAAGTCAGAGGAAGAGGTGTGTGTCGTGCTGTCGTTACATACATTACATGTGTGAACCTGTGTCTCTTTGTGCGTGTGTGTGCCTGTGTGTGTTGATGTATAGCCCGCATCACTGGTCCCCTCCCCTCACCACCTTCAGTAACGAGGGGAGGGATGCACGAGGGAGGAGTGACACGAGAGGAAGAGGCAGAGGGGAGGCCTCGACTCCTACAATGTCATCAAACGCTTTTAAAGCTGGATGTCAGTACTTTAGTAGTCACAGCTCCATTTGAAATCCACTATGCACTTAGTCAAATTCACACTGTCTGACTTACAAGGTTCAAATACAAAGGAAGGCTTCAGTTTTAAATGTAATTTAAACCTGCAATAACTCATTTTTTGGCCACTTGGGGGCAGTGGAAACTGTAAACACTACTCTGACACATTTTCACCTTTTAGGTTTATTTGGCTAACTTGTTAGCAAACAGTATTGACACATTCAGCAAATATGGAGCAATATTAGCACTGATTTGAAGTCCAGTGTTCCCTCTCCTTTTAGCTCTGTTTTGATCCCCACTAACTCCTGAGGGAACTGGCCCTTTAGCTGCTAAATGCTCGTTCACCAGCTAGCGTCAAACTGTGTCTGTCTGCCATTTGGTGCTGGGCAGTTATAGTGTACAGTGGCATTATCAGAGTTTTTTTTTGCTGAAAACAGCTGCCTGCTGTGGTTGAAAACGTTTGCGAACAATCCGATTCTTTTCAGCAGCTCTTTGGTACGAATGAAGTCAGCCAAGTCGTACTTGGTGAGAGCCGTTGTTTTTATCGTCCAAATTTCACTGCCTGCCCTAAATCCTCTCCCCAGTGTTGCATGAATTGCATTCAAGGCAACTTTATTTACATAACACATACAGAGGGTCAATTCAAAGCAGTAATTCACTGACAAAGCAGAAAGTATGGCGTCACCTTGTGTAATGTTTACAGTGCAGGTCTGGCAATGCGAGTCACTTAGTGCTGCTAAACCTAGTTCACACGCGCAAAATGAAATTACATTGGTGGGATGTCTAAGTTTGAATCTGATCCAAATCTTACCCTATCTGTAGTGATTATTTCGGAGATAAACCCAGTAAGCCCCGGCCCCTAAAAAGAAAAGAAAAAAGAACAATGAGCTGTTCTTTTGATCGGCTCTCGGAAAAGCACGGAGCCATAAGATCCGGCTCCCTTCAAAGAGCCGTAATTCCCATAACCTAGTGAGAGCAAACCAAAACAGTAAAGGGTCGGAAACCCAAAAGAATTAGCTGAAAGAGGCTATAAGCTCCATAGAGCTGAGGGGTACTGCAAAGTTGGTGATAATTCTCTGTGGTTTCATCACTACAAGCGACAGCTTTCACATACAAGTGTTCATGCGATCCACTGTAATATAGAAATATTGATTATAGCCGCTTTAAACATGCGCTGCATTTCATGTCAAACTCCAGTTAGAATCAGGTAAAAATCTCTCTGGTCTGAGTTCATGTTTGACCTGACAGCTGTTCATATTTGTGGACGTTAACGTCTGTGAATGAGCTTTAATGGCTCAAGGATGCACGTGAACATACTGCATGCGTATGCGTGCTAGAGTGAGTTGATTTTTTTCATTGAAACATGATGTAATGGTAAATGGACTTCACTTATATAGCGCCTTTCAACCTTAATGGTTCCCAAAGCACTTTTACAGATTGGTCTCATTCACACACACACACACACACACACACACGTGAATGAGACCAATGGTCTCATCTCCCCCCATCTTACCCTACTGGCAGTTTATGCAGGTTCCACACTTAAAATTGTCTTGAAGAGATTCAGTTGTGAGCCTTCTATTGGAAACGTCTTGAAGTATAATATTTCTTGCCTTTCTGAAACACTTGTACAAGTCCAGCAGGTGGTGGAGATGCACTTCACCAAATTCACCACAAGACGGCGATGCTTGACCAAAGCATGTGCACAAACACAACCCTGTGCTTTACTGACCAGCTGTATACATGACAGGTGAACTGTGAAACTGAGGATCCTAGATTTGATTGATTTTAATCTTTCTTTCTTTCTTTCTTTTTTCTTACTTACTTTCTTGCTTTCTTCCATTTTTCTTTTTTCTTCCTCCCTTTCCTTCTCTTTGTTTCTTTCATTTTCCCTTTTCCCTTCTTCCTTTTTTTATTTGTTTTTTTCTTACCATTCTCTGTCCTTTCAAGCTGTCTTTTTCACTCTCCGTGTGTCAGCATGATTAAAGGAAGTTGAGTTGGTTTGAATAGAGATTTGACTATTGTGGTGTGTAGTTCGTGGTGTGTAGTTTGCAGCAGAGATGGAAGTCACCTAACTGTAACTGATGCAGTGGTACCCTCAGGGTTTATACTTTAATATGCCACAGAGGTTAGAATACTTCTCTTACTGCTATACTGTGTGGGTTAATGATGGTATTTATTCCAACATATCTGAAATTCACTGCTCTTCATAATGAAATGCTCCATCAGCATGGGTGATACACTATCTGTCATTGCATGCTCCTTTGTGGGGATATCATGTGTGCATCTGTGAATCTTTTACCGGCCTTATTTTAATACAGGAAATCAAAGGCAAAGGAGCCAAGAGCAGCCTATTCTCACTCATGAAAAACAGCAACAGTGATCTGGATAAAGACACGAGGACATATCGATTAGGATCACAGCAGAGCTATTGTTCCCGATTTGCATAAAGCCCTGCTGACGGAAACTGACACATTTTTCTATCAGCATGTTCATCAGCTTCACCTCCAGGGGAGAATTCGAAGCAACAGAGGCAGAGACTTTCCATTTTGAAACAAATGACATCTTTTCATTGGACCCTCCCTCCAATATGTATCATGTAAGCTTACTAAATTATAAAAGGTATTTGACACAGGACCTTCAAGACAGGGCGTCACGATTTTGCAGTAGCCACTTTAAGGCCCCTATATTTTTGTTCAGATTGTGTTTCAGTGGTGCATATTACCAAACAAATGTGCAATTTAACAAATTACAAAGTAATTGTCACACAGTTACTTGCTGCCTTTGGAGTCCCTGAGGGTCTGGGGGCAGGTGCCTGCTTTGTCCAGTTGGTAATCCTTGTTATCAGTATATGAAGTAGTTAAAATCAGCTAACCCTTGACCAAGCCACAACATTAAGATGCTGCTTACACTTTAATGCATCAGTAATAATAATCCAAAAATATATAAGACTATAACACTGACAGGAGCCATTCTGCTGCAGAATGAGTACTTTTACTTTTAATACTTAAAGTACATTTTGCCGATAATACTTCACTTTACTGTACACCTACTTAAACCTGCAATAACTGTTTGTTTTGTTCTGGGGTTTTTGGCCACTTGGGGACAGTGGACAGTGGGACATTGACATATAATCACATTTTAAGTTGATATGACTTGTTGAGTCATGTTTATGGCCACCTGGCATTTGTCATGTTCAATATTCACTATCTGTTAGCTCGGGTTTTGGTCTCCACCAACTCCTGAGGAAAACATCTGGCTCTTTAGCTGCTAAATGCTCCACTAGGTTCACCACCTAGTCTCTAACTGTCTGTCTGCTCTTTGGTGTTGAGCCAGTGGGTTTTTAGATTTTTTTTCAGTGAAAATTGCTGCCTGCTGCTGCCAAAAATGATGCAATGAGAGCAGTGAGAGTGAACCAAAACAGTCAAGATGTGGGCCGGGCAGCTAAACAATAATAACCCTCTGTAGGTTACTAGGTTACTACGAGCATTGTTTCACTGTTTTCACATTGTCATTGGATTTTGTCATTATAAAAATATCAAGTATATTCCCTTTAAGTAAACTTTTGCACTGTTGTATTGCTACTTCTTAAGAATCACCTCTTCTTCTACCACTCGACGTGCCACCATGTTTAGAGCTTTGGCGGGATTTCATATGCCATGAAGGGCCAAGACTTTGCAGGTTTATGTTGAATTAGTTACCGATATGCTAATCCACAAATCGAAGTTTCAGACTCTGCATATCTCATGATTAACCTCCACTGATGTAAGAGGGCACAATTCAGTTTTGGTGAGGGATGAGGTGCCCGGCAAACCTGTTTAATGTTTGTTCCACTGGGTTCTGAACCCAGGACCTACTGCATGTAAAGCAGACATGACAAACACTTCACTATGGAGTGTTTATCATGTGCTGTGCAGGACAGCCATCAGGGAAACAGATACAGCTGGTTGAAGATTAAACTTTTTTTAAAATTGGAATACAGTTTCTTGATGAGTCATAAATGTTTGCTTTTTTTTGGTTAAGTTTCTATATCCAAAGAAAGCAGCATTTACCTGTGTGACACAAGTGACCATGCTGAAGCTTTCTGTATGTGTGTGTGTGTGTGGGGGGGGGGGGGGTACATTCATATGCTGTAGTGTATGAACAAGGGCAGACATACAGATAAAAGCAAACACATCTCAGATTAAAGTTTGAGTTTTAGGGAGTGAGGACATTTTGGCCGATCCTCACTTTGGGACAGACCTTCGAAGGGCTGTTTGAGGGTTCAGACCTGGGGCCGGATTCACAAACATTCAGAGAAAACTCTCAGAGAGCTCCTAGCTTAGCCTAAACATTTCTAGCAAGGAGTCCTAGCTTCGGAGTGGTTTAGGAAAATTCTCAGAGCACTCTGAGCAAGGAAGGGACAGAAACTTAGACTTAGTGAGGAGGTGTGGCTGACCCCGTTGCTATGTATGACACATTCTTTTAAAAGGTGTGATTGGTTGATCAAAAAAAAAAAAAAAAAGAAAGAAAGAAAAATGCACTCAGTCATAACAGGCATGGAATAGACAGTGATAGGCCTAATCATAGAATTTAGTCTCTATTAAGACATGGTGTAATTATGAATACTATTTTATGTATGAACATCTCTGTTGAATAAATTGTAACCACACTTTAAAAGTAGCCTACAAAATGTTTGAAAACTCAGGCCTACTTGTGCAGCAGCCCGTTCACATGCTGATAGTTGCTATATTTATTTGCTTAGGTTTATTTACCATGCTGGTCATTTTAGTATTTAATCTATTTTATATTAACAGGGGAAAAATGGCTCAGCTTTCATCAATTTCTGTGATTGCTGGCCAGTCAAGTCATCACTGCTGTACTGTTGCATTTTTCCAGTTGCCACCTACAACAACAACTTTATTTCTGCTGTTAGTTCTGGCGTTATAGCGTTATTATGTTGGGTGGGACATATGAGCGCATCTCTAACGAGATCACCCACGAACATTATCCCTGCACCATCTAATCTGTAGCGTTTCATTAACTCACTGTCATTTAGCGTTTGGAGAATATTTCTCCTTCCTCTTTGTCGTTCTGTCATTTTCTCCCCTGCTTAAGAAACTCCTAAACCTCTTAAAAGTCCTCCCCCCTACTCCTAACCATTTTTTCCTTAGGAGCTCTCTTAAGGGCTAAGATGTTTTGTGAATTACTTTTATATTTACCAGGATCTAGTCTTACCTGTAAGAGGAAGTTCTTAGAAAACGGCATTATTCTAAGAATGTTCTTAGAATTTTGTAACTAGGAGTAACTCTTTGTACTAGGAAGCTTTATGAATACAGCCCCTGGTTTTAAGGTTCAGGTTAGAATTAGGTTTAGGTTAGGGTTAGGGTAAGAGTTGGGGTTAGGCATTTAGTTGTGTTGGTTAGGGTTAGGGGCTGGGGAAGTGCATTATATCAATGAGTGTCCTCACAAGTACAAAAGAGTTGTGTGTAGGCGTGCAATGTGTGTGTTTTGTAGTTTTTGTGACCATGCTGAAGATTATATCTTGGTTACTTATTAACTCCTGTTCCACTTCCTGAAGCAGTCACAGCAGATATGATTACATACTGTTCAGGGGGCACGGTCATTCATTTACAGCTGGGAAAATCCCATGTGGAATCCATTTAGCAAAAGATGATCAATGTGAAACCAGAAGATGTGCTGAAGGGTTCTACAGTACGCCTAAATGCCTTTGAATTGTTTCTGATACCCTGAGATAGAGAGAGATTACTCTGAGATTACACTGTCTCACGAGTAAATGAAGCAACATGCCTCCACCGACGCAGCCCCCTACATTGGTTTAACACAGGGCTGTTTTCGTCGATTTCTGTTTTTCAGTCTTACAACCATCTTGAGCACCCTGAACACTGTAGAAACCAGCTACTAGCAACTTTAAAAAACGCGAGCGTCCATCCAACAATTCATTAGTAAAAATCTACAGCAGAAAACAGAAGTTCCCTCAGAAAATTGAGCCTTTTCTAGAGCAACCATGCTGCTTTGCATCTGGCACACTGTGTCCCCTTTGTGGCATGGAATCAAAACACAGTAAGAAATCAAACTAAGGTGCAAACACACTGACTGATGAATAATCAGCTCTGTTATGCGTGAGTTATTCTTTCTTTGACTTCAGCGTTGTTAAAGTGTAACTCCTCTCTCAGATTCAGCTAGAACCCTCTCCCCCTGCCTCGTAGCTACGTAGTGTGTGGGTCAGGGGACATGGGGGAGACTGACTGACACTGATTAGAGTCTTTTTTATATACATTTCATGACGTAGACAGGTCCCAACAGGTTGACTCTATGTCAGCACTGGCCTCGCAGGTTCAGGACTGATGTAAAACAGTAGATGGCGTGTTGAGCCATTTTCAACCCATGAAATGCTGATTTTTATACATTTGGTAAGAAAAACACCAGCATTGATGTGTTTCATCACAGTGCAGTCATATCATTTAGTTTACAGCTCAAAAAACATTGTGCAGTACCTCTTTAACCTTAATATGTATGGTACCCTGGTTAATGTGTTGACATGACTGTTGAATTAATCAAAATGCCTCATTTTGACGCTAATCAAGTTATCAGAGTGCGTGTTAACATGCTGAATGAAAATATTATTGATAGGTTTGGATCATTATTTGTCCAGGGTGAGTTTGATGACACACTGTAGCAACTGTCAAAGTTTCATATCCAACCTGCAGCGACACCGTGAACAGCCAGGCTTAGATTACATGAAGTCTGGTTTGGAGTCAGGGCTTAAGGTGGAGGTTAGTTTAAGGTTAGGAAATGAATTGTAGTCAATATCGTGAGTTCAGCCAAAGTCCTCATAAGTATAGTAAGGGGTGTGTGTGTGTGTGTGTGTGTGTGTGTGTGTGTGTGTGTGTGTGTGTGTGTGTGTGTGTGTGTCAGTGGGAAGGGCCAACCACAGCACCTGTAACTCAGCACCTAGGTGAAGACAGACAGGCGAGTAAATGTGGACAGGAAAAAAGGAGGAAATATGGAAATGCAAGGATGGACTGGACAAAAGTAAATGACAAACCAGAGGGACAGTAACTGTGTGAGCTCAACAACTCATCTTAGCTTTCTACTATTCTACTATTTTATGTGAATTGCTAAAGAACCCTACAACAGGGTGGATGACACCAAGCTTTTTACCACTTCTAGTAACCTGATCAACCTCAAACATACTCACCTGAGCGCACTCTGAAACTTAGTGTAGCTGTGGAAGAAGAACATGGATTATGGATTTTCCTCTGTGAAGAAACAGGGATTAAAAGCTGTCAGGTGAGACTTCAGTTTCAGTTTTCCTGCCACTTTGCTGAGGCAGCTTATTATTAACTGGCCCCATGTACTTTAGCATATAAACACATTTCCTGTCTCTGACAGAAGTACAGCAGAGGTCAACAGGACAGTGAACGTTGAAAGCAGTTTCACAAAGCGGTTTTGTTGCTAGGAGGCTGAATTAAGGAGTAAAACAAGTTTTCGGACTGAAGAAGCTGGAAATAGATCCTGAAACCTGCTGAAGCCAACCACAGCTGGACAGAGACAACATCTGTTTCGAACAGGTGAGTGTATAGCATTGCTAATCCAGTGGTGAGAAGTAACTGAGTACGTTTACTCAAGTACTGCTCTTAAATACAATTTTGAGTTAATTGTACTTTACTTGAGTATTTCCATTTTATGCTGCTTTAAACTTCTACTGTGATACATTTATATGACAGCAATAGATACTAGTTTCTTTTCAGATTTTTCAGAGAGATTTCATGCGCACACAAAAGAATATATATATATATATACAGTATATATATATTTATAAATTTGGCTTGTGACCCATTACAACAAAGCAGTGTCTGTTGAATGTTTTGAATGTTTGTGAGTTGTTAGCAGTTCCACTAGAGTGACATTTCCATTCTAAACTTCTTAGATGTTTTCATTTAATTCACAAAATAAAGAAGTAAAGTGATCCAATATTTCACCAAAACTTTTCCTTTCCTCTCCCATGAATCATCTCACAACCCCCTCAGACTGATCTGGTGACCCTTTGGAGGGGCCACTGGACTGAACTAGCTAACTGTATATGAAGTAGTTAAAAGCTCCACCTCGACCAGCTACAACACATTGCTTACACATTCATGCATCGGTATTAATAATCTAAACGTACACTGCTGCTCGTACTTTTACTTAAGTTGGATTTTGAATGCAGGACCTTTACTTTTAATTAGTATTTTTACATTGTTGTATTTGTACTTTTACCTAAGTAAAGGATCAGAATACTTCTTCCAAAAACGTGTTAATCTACATGAACTACATGCAAGTCAATAGTTTGGTTAGTCATCACAAAATAACCTCAAAAACTTCAAAAATATTTAGCAAGTCATATTTCAGGACGAGGAAAATAAACTGTGGCTTTTTTTTGTCATTTTCACAAATCTGCCACCCACACAATTTTAGTTATTGGTGTGGGGTGTGTAGACTCGTGTGTAGTTCTTTTTTTGGGGGGGAGAGGCATCGTATGAAGTAGGCTGTACAATTCAGGACTGTTACTGTAAGTGTAATTGCTTCATTCACTGAGCTGTCACGAAAACTGTTGTGTTTTTGGTTTTGTTTTCCAAAACACAAAATCAGTTTCTGAATAAATCTGAGGCAGGAAGAGTGGCCATGCAGTTACATAATCATCCATTATGCTTAATTTTGTATGTACGATCCCTGATTTGAATAGATATTTGTGGCATTTGGGACTTTCAAGAGGCAATCCATTTTCTCTCCCAGATCAGAGTTCAGGATCACCATCATATCTCTCCTCCCTGAGGGGACGGATGATGAAGTAGGAAAGGATGAAATGCAGAATATGAAATACTGGTCAAATTGCCATTTCATTTGCTGTGTGTATTCCAGTTCAGTAACCCTAGGATATCAATGTTCATCAGCATTGCATCTGGTAATATGGTTGGGATATTAACAGTCTCCAGAAGGGTATTTGGTGCTATCATGACCTCTTGCACCACCATAAGGACATACTGTATATCCCCTTTTACACAAAAATATCAAAACCTAATGAGCAGGTTGCCATGTAAGTTACTGGGTGCATTTCCACTGGAAGAACCTTTTCCATTTGGACATTCTGTGTTCTTTCTCCGGCGCCACCTTCAGAACAAACTTTACATGGCACAGCCACACTGGTAAGAAGAGTTAACACGCTGCCATCACGCAACGCGTTTCAGCCATGATTTTTAGTCATTTTATGTGCGACTGAAGGAACATGTATGCTCCAGTTCTAATCAATACAGCTATCTACAACAGTCGTGTAGTGGCTGGAGATTCACCTAATCGTCAAGTTTCTTCCGTCTAAAGGTCCGGTCACAACAGCAACATTTCAAGGCTAAATCAGTTCATTCCAATGGAATTGCCACAATTAGCAGGGTTCACTCGAAACAGCAAGTACAAGGTCAACTTTGGCAAATTTTGACCCACAAATTTGCACTGTTGACCAATAGCAAGCTGTCTTGACATTGCTGACCTTTGAGGGAATGGAGAGCCAGAAAGTCCAAAATGGAGGAAGCTATAGTAACTTATTAGCTGCATTGCACCACCAGTTTTATTTTACCTTCTCTGTCAGAAAACTGCTCCACAACAGAGACATGGTTTGCAGGCAATTATGAGACAGGAATTGATGGCACAAATACATCTTTTGAATAAACTGTTAACTTATTGACCAGTAAATGACAGAGCTAATGAGCTTGCTAACTGACAGCTACAGTAGTTCACCAACTTACCCTGCAAGTCCTACCGTCACTGTGACCAAGCTTCTAGAACCAAATGTTTCCTGTAGATGAATTTAGCTGTGGTATTTATTGGTGTGACAAAGTCTTATATATAGTATACAGCTGTGAGTGCTGGTAAAACAAGTCTGAGCCTAGGCTACAGCAGTACTCTAACAGGAACACTTGCTTTATACTGTCCAACACTCTCTTAATGCAGGAATATTGTATCCTCCAGGGTACATTAGCAGGGCATCAGAGGTTTTGTCTTGATACTTAACATGACTGCATTTCTCCAAAGGCAAAACCATTTTATCAGTAATATTTTATCAGTAATATTTTATCAGTATTATAAATGCATATGCAAATAATTTTATGGCAGGATATGGCAGGGTTTCCAAGTGGCAGGAGGGACTTTCCTGTACCCAAAAGCCCACAGCTTAGAGTCCTGCTGAAATACTCTTAAGCAGGGCAAACGTGTGAGCAGACACATTTGGCCTATTTCATTTGAATTCAGTGGATGCATGAAGAGTTTTAAACAACACGTTGAGTTCAGTATTCTCCTACCTACTGAGCATAACAACCTTTGAACACTCCCCCCTTTCACGCACACACAGAGTAAACATGGTGGTTGGTAACGCTGACTACACCCAGACAATTGTACCTGCAGTGACCACAGACTGTGTTTTGAAATTGAAATGTATTGATTATTTGTTTTAAAGCACCACCCACACTTTTTGCCGTTCTACTCTTCTATTCTACTGGATTCTACCAAATTTCATTTAAAATATTTAGCATTTATACAATGCTATAGTAATTTAAGCTGCATCCAGTTCATTTAAACTTTTGTTTTTCCCTATGTAAGCATTCAGGATCTGGTAGCTCTTTCCTGGGAAAATCCTATGATGTACAAGAAGTGTTTGATGTTTTACTGAACTTACTGTATCCACTTAGCATTTCTTAGAGAGATAAACACAGTAAAGACAGTAGACTTAAATAAGCAACATATTAACCAAGCTGAGGAAAAATTTGACCTGATGATAGTGCTATAGAAGAAAAGTCAGAGGATCACCAAAGTCATTAGGATTCATCATCTTGGCACCATGGGTATCTGTACAAAATTTCATGGCAATCTATCCATTGTTGTAGTTGTTGAGATATTTTACTAAAAAAACAACTTTGTGGTGATGCTAGAGGAAAAGTCAGGGGTTCACCGACGTCAGTAGGATTCGTCCTCTGAGGACCATGAATGTTTGTACAAAATTTCACTGCCACACAGTGATGTCAGCCTGCTGCACAGTCACCTGAAGTTGTTCCTGAAAGTGATCAGGCTGTCTAACTTCGGCCATGCTAAAGACTAATGTTGTGTTAAATGATAAAATGTTGACTACTCATGAAAGACTTCTATTCACAGTCACAACAAAGACATTACAGCATGCAGCCATCCCGACAGTTTAATCTGACTCTGCAGGTGCACTTAGCCTACATAGCACCACAAAAGGAACACTGAATCTTAAAAGTTTTATTTTAAAAATGCTGCACCACAAGCAACAAAATGGCTGCCCACCCATACTCCCTCCCACTGAAAGGCAGTCGATACTCACCGTCACTTCAAAGTTGTATAGAATCTACATCAAAAGAGACAAAGGGAGCCAAACAACAATCAGTTAGCTGAGCGTATCACGTCACATGAGAAAGAGATAGGGCGAGAGTGAGAGAGAGAGAGAAAGAAAAGAAACAATAAAACAATGTGGTTTGGTTCTGTTTGATCAGCTGTTATAAATACTTGCCCCGGGGCCCCTAGGACAATCAGTTTGCATGCCAGCTGGGACAGTTAACTGAAGTTAATCTTTTTAAAGCCACATAATGGAACAGTTAACCAAAGTGCAAGTTGATCTCTACAAGAGGTCAAATCTTAGTGTTAGTGGATCATTTCCACCATTTTGACCCTTAATTTCCTTGTTGTTTGTTACATAAAATGTTAATGGCCTAAACATATGTTTATGTTAGGGACTTAAACACTATATGGTATGGTAAATACCCTGATGCGCATGCTTTTGCATAGTTTTGGTCTGTGGTTGTTTTTCATGGTTTGGACTAGACACCTTTGTTCCAATTAAAGGAATAGTTCGACATTTTGGGAAATACTATTATTTGGTTTCTTGCCAAGACTTACCTGAGAGGACCACATTTATCACATTGACTACATGATGGAAGGCTGCTCTTGAAGCATGAATTGTGCTTATGATTGTAAAAATTTCACATTGACTACATGCTGATATTGTATACAGTATATATTGTTTTATTCCACTTGCTTCTCCATTTTTCTCATCTTTCAAAATATGTAGCCTATCTGGTTGTCAGGGTATTTTTGGAGGTAGAAGAGGAAGTGATTTATCAAATTTTAGACAACAATGGTTTTCCCAGGTTGGTGTGGAAGAACTTGACTGGCCCGCACAGAGCCCTGTGCCCAGACAGAGCCCAAACAGTTTCAGGGGAGGCTCAGTGAATGGATGTGAAAAAATATTACATTTGTTATTCCATTAGTTATTAAAAGGAGATTGCATAGAATAGCCTAAATGTGTGTGGTTTGGCTGAAGAGATAGTTTGGGGAATTTTACTGTTTTTCTCACTTCCCCAGAGTCAGAAACTAATAAATGCCTCTGGACAGACCTTTTCTATGTAGTTGGTGTAGTTGGAAGTTGTATCAGTTGAAACAGCAATATTAGGCTATACTGGCTCAATTTTTGAGTGTCTATGGGCTCAAATAACACAGTCATGATCCCATGATTGATGATGAACTAAGCAAGTAAACTCTCAGACTTTGAGAACCCGTAGCATATTCTACTGTTGCTGTAACTATTAGTGTGATCCCTTTGGTTACAGCCAGGACAGATCAGCTCTATAAAATGTGAGCTGACCCACACACATATATACATATTTACATACATAATGTACATACACACACACTCACATATCCATTAGCCTGACCTCCTATGTGTTTCTCTTTCTAACACAAACACACTGAGACACACAGGGTAACCCGATCATGTGTGCATCCACAGCATATGGAGACTATTGAATTACACTGAAATATTAATAGTGTCATGGGTGGACAGATAGGTGCTCAGACACACACCCACAAACAGGCACACACACAGACACACACACATTATAACAAACACATAGAACCACTTAGACACTCATATAAAGACAGAAACAGGTGCACCTACACACATGCAGTGTGTATGTGTGCAGATTATTCTTTTTTAATCCAAACAATTTAATAATTTTCTATTTTTTCTCTTAACCAGTCTACATCTTTTTTTTTTATTTTAACCTTCTTTTCATCCCTTCCCTCTCCTCAGCCCTCCATCCATCCCACCATTCATCCATCATGGCGGAGCCATCTCCAGGCTGGTGGAAGCTGAGTTTCCTGAGAAGAAAAAAATCCCAGCCCAAGGTTCTGTATGAAATCCCAGCAGAGTTTGTTTCCAACGCCGCCACTGGCCAGCACGAGTCCGGCGCAGCCACCGGAGCCACCGCCCACCCGGAGGACATGGTGCGCGACTCTCAGCTGGACGCCCGATTAGAGAGGATTGTGGATAAAACAACAGCCAGCAAGGGGCGCCACGTCAAGGTGTCTCACTCTGGGAGGTTTAAAGAGAAGAAGAAAGTGCGAGCCACTCTGGCGGAGAACCCAGAGATGTTTCCAGGAGGTGACCCCGCGAGGGATGAGAACCAGAGGGATGGGAAGTGACAGGACACTGTGCATTACTATTCAATTTTAGAATAATAATTTTACACATAAAGACATAGCAACATAAACACATACAGATTTGAACATTCAATTACAGATGCATTCATAGGGAGAGTTTAAAATTTGGTGTTTGGGTTTATGGCTTTCTGCCCTCACTGTCAGTTGATGGAGCCATAATATCCCTAAGCCTTATCTTCTTAGGAGGACAACAATTTATCAAATTACCACTAAGACACTCAGAATAAGTGAAATTTAGATTCTCCTGCAACTCCAATACAATGGAAAGTTCTCTAAAAGCCTGGTCACACTAGCATTTAAAATTATTATTAGCTGTGTTGTTAACCTTTATTTAACCTCCTCAGTTAAAGAGGAGTATAAACTGCTCCACAAAAGAGGCCGTTATGAGATGGTACGAATATGCTGTTTGGATAAACTGTGTGAACTCATTGTCCTGTGAGAGACCAAGCTAACTAGCAGTTAACAAGCTTGCTAGCTCAGAGAGCATTTGCCCCTCTTCAATAAAAGTTTTTATTGGATGAAATGATGTACAATCCCAAGCACACAATGTTCCGGGGGAGTAAACTGCCCTGTACATAAAAGAAATAGAAAGAAGCTTAGGGAGCTATTGTGACTGACTAGCGCTAGCATATTCCGGCTGACTAGCCTGTAAGCAGTTAGCTCGTCTGCTGTAGCTCACCTACAAGCAGCCACTACGTTACCAAGCTTCTGTAACAAAACATTTCACAAAGACACTCTTATGAATTTTGCTGTGCCACTTTCTGGTGTGCCTGGGCCTTAACAAAGAGACACTGACTGCACCTGAAAAGCAAGGCTGGATTACCAATCAAAGAGGGCAACTGACCCGAGGCTGCAGAAACTCAAGGGCCACAAACGCTCCAGGTTTACTGCGTGTCAACTGTTTTTTGGTAATTCAATTGAACATTTATTTGGGAATATGCAACATTAAAACATCAACTGACATAATAAGGGGCTTAAGGAGGGTCCTTTGTTATCTGATCTTGATGTATGGGGTCACTAAAGGGTCACTGTGTCAAAATGTAGTTTTACAACTTTCATTATTTCAGTTTTGTTGCTTACATGTTGCATATTGCTAAATTAATTAGTCTTTAATTATATGTGCACACAACAAACCTGGAGCAAGGTTTTATTCTAGCACAGAAAAACTGAACACACTGCACCTTGAGCGGGAGGAAAGAAGGGTTAAAGGGGGCCTAGCAGCTCAGTTTTACACTGAGGCCCCATAGCAGGTTTATCCAGCCATGCCTCATGTATCTATGGGTCTTAAAATAGTTTTTTACTTTTGTAACAGCTTTTTTATCTTTTGAAACCTACTGAAACACTTTGTCCGGGGTGAATACTGATATTTCACTATGTCTTACCTTTCAAAATAAGTACAGTAACATCCTGTCACTCTGACATGTTAGCTGAAGTATTAGCTGGGATACTAAAGCATATGAACAGTGGTTTACCTTTTTTAAATCAGGACAATGTCTATGTCTTGTAGTTTGATATAGGGCTGTAAATATCTAGCAAAATATGCAATTTAACCTGAACTTGGAAAAATTCTTTGGCCATTTAGAAAGTTACGAGTCATTGCTTTATTAGTAGTACTGGGGGAGCTGTGAATCTTTATATCAATGAGTGTTTGCTGAAAATGACTTGTAGCCTGGTTTGGAGCAACATATGAGCAGTTGTATCTATCTACACACTCTCTACACTTTCACGGATTTCCAGTAGAAGAAAAACACACTGCATGTCTAGAACATAAACGCATCAACACAGCCAACCTGCACATGCTGCTGCCACTAAATCCCAGTAGATGGCAGCATTGCTCACCTCATATTCAACAGATTTAAACTGTTAATTAAAACACTCCTCTACTCTGGTTTTTATGTGAAAGTTTGGCTTAGAAGCTTCGGCAGTTTCTCCTACAGCATCTGGATTATACTCAACATGCAATAAATAAATACACTGTCTCTTTAGTATCACTTTGACTTTTGATTCTGGGTGAAATGATTGTAAAAATGTTGATACTCTATTCTTCTCCAGTAATAAAGTGCTCCCACTGTTGCTGTAATCATTTCAGCTTGGTATGTCAATGCTACAAAACTTGGAATATGCTTTATAGATATTTTTTGTAAATGAATTGTTGTATAAATAAAACATGTCTGAATTTAAAAGTAAATGATTTCTTCTTGCAATTATATTTTAGACTTATATCTATGGCAAGTGTAACAGCTATCAGCAGTGCAAAAAAAATATGACAGAATGTTCATTAACAATTTATAACTATAACACTATGTGCACCGAGTTGCTATGGTCACTCCAACCCACAAGGAGCTGTTCTCACTCCATCTAAAAACCTCATCAAGGACCCCTTTATCTGTCATCACAATGAAAACATGTGATACTGTTTGGTGAAATGATGCCCTCTAGTGGTCAGAGGAAAGAGCACACATTATATATATGCACTTGGATTAACACAGAGCTCACAACCCAGATAATAAAGACTATAGTGTATACTGGTTTATTTTAAGCTAAAAGGTTAAAAAAATTTACAAAACAACATGAAAATAAAGGTTTTCTGTTTTACTGAAACTTAGCATCAAGCATGTCATACTTAGTGGATATTTTACTATAATCATGCAGTATTTTAATATTAAAAAAATGATATGATAAACCCTCAAGTGGCAATTAGTCAACATTAGAGAAACGTCTAATAAAAAATAATAATAAACATTCTTGTGTGAAATAGGTGATGAAACAATTTACATTATAGAAAACAACAGTAGAAAATAAGATACATGCGGCTGAGGGGGGGTTAGTAAGATTAACAAATAAGAGAGGTCGAAGGGTGATATTTTAATCTGAAAATCATCATAACAAAAAACTCAGATGAACTATAACTTGCTTTACATTTGTATGGTGCCAAAAAAAAACGTTCAGATCTGCTTCATGACCGTGTTATATTTTTAGAAAGTGAAATGAGTTTTACTCATTTGAAAACCATATAAAAATATAATAGTTCCCATTTTAATATTGTTTGTGTTGATGTGAACATACTGCACATATGCGTTGTTGCCTGGTAACATCTGTACAGTAACCCAGTCCAGACCTTGCAATAACATGAGAATTAGTCTGTCTATTATTTCAGAATCAGAATCAAGTTTACTGCCAAGGAGGTTTTCATATACAAGGAATTTGCCTTTGAAAGTAGAAATTACAAAGATAAAGCAAGTACTGCAAGTCAATAAGCATAAATATAAAATATAAAATTGACAATAATAATAAATGTATAAATCAGTCAACCACATTATGTTGTCTGTTATTAATGAACTCCGATGTTCTTAGTATGAACAGTATGTGAACTGTGTTGTTGTAGTTTGGCAGGTTAGAGCATGTTTCGGAGGGTCAGGACTGAAATCATATACTAATACATAGTATATGTGTATATATAATACATAATAGAATAGATAATACATACTTTTTCTCATGGTTGGCCCACATGTTAAAATGAGGCACAAAAACTACTTTAAGTATCAATCATGGACAGGGTTAAAAGACACCTACGTTGACTGATAGTAGGATAAAACCATTGAAATGTTCATCTGAAATGTTCATGTGACTCGTAATTGTCCGGGAAAATCCAGGAGAGCAATCTTTGCGTGTGTGTGACCCCATGTTGATTGCTCCGTTTCAGAAGCAGTGTGGGTCTCTCTCTACACTGGAGCTGATTTTCCCTCCTCAAACTGGCACAGAGACACTGAAGAACCAGACTCAAAGCTTAACTTAAACCTGAACACAGGATAGAGGGGTTCAGTGAACCTGCAGTGGAAGGTGTGGAGGTGGATCAGTGTATCAGAGGAGACTGTGTAGAAGGACAGAGTGCCAGCAGGCCAGTCCAGATACACTCCTACTCTGCCAGCATCAAAGGAGGAGGGGGTGGCCCGTGTGTCTGTTGTTCGCTTACTGTGACAGGCAGAGTAACCACTACCAGAACAGAAAAGACCCCAGGACTTGTCGTTCTCACCTAGACAACATTCGTCATATTCTCCTTTCCTTTTGATTCCTTTGTATGCCACTCCAATGTTAACCCATCCTTTCCACTCCACCTCCCAGTAACAGCGCCCAGTCAAAACTTCTCTACATAGAACCTGCTTCCAGTGGTGAAATCTCTCTGGATGATCAGGGTAATCCTGCTCCTCTTTCACCTCTGTCACCTTTCTGTTGTCCTCAGACAGAGAGAGCTTCCTGTTTGCTGTGTTTGGGTCCAGTGTGAGGTCACAGGCATCTGATAGGGAGAAAAAGGCACAACACAGACAAGATTTTAGCTTGACATGTTCTGGTTAATTCATGGTTCATTTGTTGATTCATTCATTGAAGATTAACTTTGCCAAAGGGGTTGTGTTTGTTTGGTCATTGTTTGTCTGTTTGTTAGCAAGATATCTCAAAAATGTGCTGTCTGATTTCAGTTAAATATGATATCATAGTTTTTGATACTTATCCAGACTGAACAATGCCATGTGGCCATTTGTAATGTTTGTGAGTCATGGAGGCAAATCACTACACATCATATTCATTTTCATCTAAACAGATTTTCCTTAATTTAGAATCTTTTCAAGTTTTTGACAGTTTTGTTCACTTCTTTAACAAATGTCATCAAACTTCAGCAAATTTGGCATTGAATTTGTTTAATTGGTTAGGAAGCATGGTCTGTTTATAACTCTTGGTGGCTAGGCTGTTGTTTATCTATATTAGTTGAATATGAATGAATACATTGGAAAAGCTCAACTTACACATGAAGGGTTTCAAGTGATGTCTTCCACAATGGTCAACACTGAGACAGAAGTGACACAAGAAATAATGGGAAAAAATACAGATAGACAAATCCACTGTGAATAAGTAACTGTACACTAACATAACCTACCAGAGAGTGTCCAGTCTGCCAGAGAGCAGCTTCACCCCTGAGTCTCCTGGATGGTTGTAGCTCAGGTCCAGCTCTCTCAGATGGGAGGAGTTGGAGCTCAGAGCTGAGGCCAAAGATGCACAGCCTTCCTCTGTGACCTGACAGCCTGACAACCTACACATATTTGTATTACAGACATATACATATGTGTTGCATGACAGATTTTGACAGATCCAGTGGCCTATATCTTCAATTATTTGGGATGATATTGTACCATACTGGTAATGGACAAATTTGCTCCAATACAAACAACTGACTTAGTGATCAGATTTGCATTTTAAATTCTCCAATAAATATGTCATTATGAATTTTATACATTCTTTCTGATATTTCAGGCTTCAGTATTCAAGAAAATTAACAACAAGACCAAAAGGCACTAACCATGCTAGCAGTCCCTTGAGGCTGTAATGTTCATTACACACCAGAAAACCAAATCATTGGATCAATAAAAAATTGAGCACAAATGTTGCAATTCCTAAGTCCTTCACCACAATGGGCGGCTGTGGTACAGAGGGTAGTATGGTTGTCCATCAACCCCAGGGTTGGTGGTTCGATCCCGGCTCCTCCTGTCCACATGTCGAAGTGTCCTTGGGCAAGATACTGAACCCTAAGTTGCCCCCGGTGGAGGCCAGCATGGCAGCTGTGCCCCCATTGGTGTTTGTACCACAATGTTTTGTATAAGTTTGACCAAAAGGTAGATTTAGAGCTGGATTACAGTGTAGCTACAGAGCCTACGGATGTAGCCGGCGTAGCTGACGTGTAGCTGTACAATATACATCCATGGCGGCGCCATATAAATTGGGGTGATGGCAGCTATGGAGATATACAAGATTGTTCGCATTCCCCTCTCTCTGTCACAGTGAATGAAAAACGTAAATATGGTAATTGTACAGATTAGTCTAATATTCAGTAATTTAACAAGGGGGACCTTGTCATCACTCTGTATCACAAAGTGAATAAAAGAATGTAAACACAGTTAATGTGGGGCACATGATTAAAGTATGATATAGCCTGATCATGTAAATAATATCAGTGTCATATCAAGCAGAAATCTGACACTGAACTATAAATCAAAACCTACACAGTAGGTAGGCTGACCCCTTGCTTACGATATCCAGCTTCAGACTGACACCTGAGGATATATACTTGGCGATTTTTTTAATCATTCAAATTTGGCTGGGTGGTTAATAACACATTTTTCTGTGGTGTGACAAACTCACATTCATAATTGCTTCAAACGGACTTTAAGATAGAAGAAAATAAAACTGTTTCAAAATCACAACACTTTTATCTGCAATGGCTTTTTTTTTGTTTCAAGTCAACAGTGGCTTTGAGAAAGACAATGAACCCCAAGTGCTCCTAATATTTAGGCCAGTGCTATGCATGGTAGCTTACTGCCAGTGGTGAATGTGTGTGTGAGGTAAATTGTAAAGTGCTTTGGATAAAAGCAATTTATAAATGCAGTCCATACGCACAAATGCAGTCCAAAGTCAGACATGCTTACATGCTCATCCACCGCCCCAACCTCCACTTCCTTACTTTTCGCATCAGTACCTAAAGGGCACACTACTTTCTGTATTGGCACTGAACATTGGCACTGGATGTAAATTGTGACCTGTGGAATTGTCCAATATGAACTTAATTCCTAGTAATACCGGGCTGAATCAAACACATCTGTGAAAGGGCAAA
>LKNJ01004901.1:0-29021 GCA_002120245.1 Maccullochella peelii | reverse complement strand
TACTGGTTGCGCAGCATTTCCTCCAGCTTACATATGGAGATCCTGTTAACAGCAGCCACAGGAAGCCCTGTCTTAGGAATACCGTTATCTCCTTCTCGAAGGGGACCATTAACCACCCAACCTAATACAGTTCTTACAGCATATGGGCCATTTCCACGGCTGTTAACAACCTCCCAAGGTTCCAGTACCTTGGGGGCGTTGGTTCCAATCAACAAGTCAACATTGGCCTCTATACGCAGAATCTGAACATCAGACAGGTATGACCACTTTGACAACTCTTCCGGTGTGACAATGTTGTTAGTGGTCACAGGCATTATTTTGTGTGTGAGCACTTCTGGGAGACTGTAAAATAAGTTACTATCGAGACCAGACACCTCCAAACCTTTCAGAGTATTAGTTGGAACAACCCTTTCCTGTCCCATAGTTCGCAAGAGGAAGCTGGTTCTTCTACCAGCTATACTCAACTCTTGCATGAGATGTTCTGAACAAAAGGTAGCTGAACTGCCAGGATCCAGAAATGCATACGTTTGTAGTATCTTGTCTCCCTTGATGGACTTAACCTGGACTGGTGAGATAGAGAGAAAGCAGTCATCCCTACCGGCCCCTGTATGACCACAAGTTTCTGATGAAGCTGATGTGACACGTGATATGTCCTTGCTTGATCCATGTCCGTGCTGGCTCTTACATTCTCAGTGATGTGAAGCACGCTGGGATGATTTTGACCACAAACCTTGCAAGTTAAGCGCCTGTCGCAATCCCTGCTAATGTGTCCTATACACAGGCAGCCAAAACATATCCCTTTCTCCTTTAGAAAGAGAATTTTGTCCCGACGCTTCTTCACTTTAAGCTGCGGACACTCTTCTAACAAGTGACCTTGAGAGCAGCACACACACACGTGGTTAGTCTTCTCCATGGAATCATGACTTTTTGGAACCAAGCATGAACCTTTGGGTTCCTTAGTAGAGTCAACCATGGTAACGGTAGTGGCAAAACTGTTACCTCGGACTCTGCTAAAGTTGGGCTGAGACTTGCATTTGTTAATGCTCCTTAGTCCAGCTGAACCAACTAAAATGTCCTGAATGTCCCCAAAGAGTGGGTCAGAAATTATCTTAACTTGACGTTCAATGAATATGACATGGTCTTTAAACAGAGCTCTGCGATTATATCTCTCCATTACAACATGCGCTGTTCTCCATTTTTCTCTGAGTTTGAATAGCAACTTTGTCATAATCATTCTAATGTTGATTGGCATGCTCAGTTCTTACATATATTGCAGCTTCTCCATTACGTTACAACAACTTCGCAAAAATAGAGCATAGGCTTGTAGTGCCTTTACATCCTCTGACTTTACTGCAGACCAGGCCAGGGCCTTCTCTATATAAGTTGCAGCAATCTAGTACTCATTTCCTAAGTGTTCTCGTAGAAGCTGTTTTGCCAATATGTAACCTCTGTCAGGACTCATGTGCTGACAGCTCCTCACCAGTTCTCTTGGCTGTCCACTTGTAAACTGCTCCAAAAAGTATAAGCAGTCTGCTTTGTTAGCTTTTGATTCCACACCATGCTCGAATGCTCTGATGAAGTTTCTGTACTGAAGAGGATCCCCGTCAAATGCTGGGATATCCCTAGATGGTAAAGACATTGAGCATTGTTGTTGAACAAGGGCAGCAATTATTTCGTTCTGTCTGTGCATTATAGTGCATACATCTCCATGCACTTGTAGAGTCTGCATGTGCGTTTGTTCATCCTCCAGTGTAGGCTGCACATTACTGTCTGGTGTAAAGAGTGTTTGATGTTGTATTGCTCCATCCTTTTCAGTCCTGTGATAATAGTTCTGCAAGTTGACTTTTGTGTCTTGCCTTGGTCCAATAGTGAATTGTTGCCTTGGTTTGTCAGGTTGCGCTCCCTGTGTCCACGGATCTTTACACAGTACAGGAAAGCTACTGTCTTGTGTCAAAGTGCTCTTTGGTACAGGTTCATAGGAATTTGCTGCTGGGTTGAGCATTTTGGAAGTTGTTTTTTGTCCAATATTCCTTTCCAGGTAAGAATTCATCCCATTTGATGTTGCTTGTGAATCACTTAGACAGTCTGAAGCAGTTTGCAAAATGGCTAGTTTAGCAGCGGATGCAGCTATTTCGGTATCTAGCTCAAGCTGCTCCCTTTTTCTTCTCAGTTGCTCCTCCTGTGCCTCCAGAGCATGCTTTTCCTTTAAAACTGCAGCACGTGCAAGAAGTGCAGCTCTGTCTGCCTCTGCTTTAATGCGTGCAGAGGCGGTAGTTTTACTGCTTTTACTACTGCACGTACTCTTTCTGTTAGAGCGTTTGCCGGCAACATTTGATATGCTGTCTTCAGGTTCAACATCACCAACTACACCACCATAACCATCACTGTTCTCAGCATTTGTCAACCATTGTTTCACATCAGTAATGAAACCCTCCTCTGTAACCATTTTTGCCCCAAACCATGTGTTTTGTTTATCCCTCTCTTCAGCGGGCATTAAAGCCACCACAGAATCATGCACATTTTCTGCTTCTTTAAACGAACTGACAAATTTACATTGTACCTCTGCTACATCTTTATTTTGCATAAGCCCTTGCATAGTTTTTCTTAGATTGCTAGCTTTGTTTATTATCTTTTCTTGTATTTTGTAATTTATTTTTCAACCAGTGCTTTATAAGTCATTTTAACAACCTTTTTACTTTGTACAGATTTTGTTTCATCAACATTGCTCCCTTCATTAGCCACTATCATGACCACATCAGTCATGACAAGCTTGCCCGAAACAAATTCACCACCGTCCATATTGTCCTCGGTACCCTTTAACGAGCCACAATATACGTAGGTCCAATACCAAAGTCACAATCTATTGGAAAACCTTGGTCTTGTTTAGTGACCAATGCATTGGGATTACACTCGCAACGTTGTGTGCACACAATTTCAAATGGCCATTAACGAAGTTGATAGCGCTACACATACCTCTGAACTCCGTCGGGCGCCGTAAGTTGGACCGGTCGTTGAACTCCAGCGTCGGTTGCAATAGTTCGGCGTCCTCCCGGGAACCAAAGCAATGTAATCGGCGTCCTCCACTGCGACAAACACGCACAGAATCCAACGTCGAATCTGCCTCAGCGCTTCAACGTCCGCTCCGATTCCACCAGTGAAGCAAAGTTTTTGACTTTTTTGTAGTGACTTGACTTGACAAACTTAAGTCCTACAAGTCACTGAGGGGCTGCTGTACCGGAGTTGGCTTAATTGACGCGTCCTCTTGTGTAGCTGTTGTTCTTACATTCACTTTTCGAGACTGCTGTATAGCCAGACATAAAGTTCCTTTATTTTCTTTGTCATACAAGGTTTTCACTGAAGGCGATCCACATACACTCTAATGACAACGTAAGTGCAAACAAACAATTGAGCTACATTCGATGCTACATCTAACGCTACCTCTGGTAACCAATACACCTGCCGTGTGATTACCGCATCATCAATTTATACAGTCCCCTGACTCCACACACCACCTACAGTGCAACCAGTGAATTAACACAAGGGAACATAGTCCATACACACACATAATAATACAACAATACAATAATGGCTCCAACAACCCCTCAGGTTTATCTCATGACCCCTTGGATGGTTTCCAACCCCCTGGGTGGGAACCACTGGTTTAGAGTCCCCTAATGCAAATGATATATCCATTCTCCATACAGCCTTCGTATCACAGTCTTTTTGATGTTTGAAATGTTTTGTTGCACCATTAATCTGAAAGACCTGTGTGTACCTAATTGCTCTGTTCTGTTCAGTGGTTTTATTAACTTCAACAGAGATTTTCTCGCTAAGGGAATGAGAGAATAAGGACAGTTACATTTTTTGTCTACCGAAGAGTTAGCCTAGAGTCCTACCCTCAGGCTGCACCTTGTCACTTTTTAAGAAATCTGCGGTAGTATTGCAAATCACTGGGTAACTCATGATAAAACACCACCATCTGCCTGTTTTCTGTACAGGAGAGGGTTGGAAACTTCCTGGCTGACTTCTATGCAGTGAACGGTCTGATGCTAGAGTCACGGAAACGGCGAGAACACCTAAGTGAGGAGGACATCTTGAGGAACAAAGCTATCATGGAGAGCTTGAGTAAAGGAGGCAGCATCAGTGAACAAAATTTTGAGGTGAGAGAGAAAGGATTCAGTGTTCTGACTTCATCTGCCAATGGTTAATAGTACTGGTACCCTGATAACTGTGAATTTGCCAGTGACTGATATTTTCTTGTCCCCAGCCTGTGAGAAGGCTGTCCCTCACAGCTCCAGCACCCAACACAATTTCTTGGGAAGAGTACATCACTGCAGAGCACGGAAAGTAAGCATCTTGTAGTTTCTACGATTTCATTAGCCTCAGAAATGTAATCAGGGCAGTTACAAGAAAATCTGTATTAATGCTGAGTTTGAAATCCATGTGAACCATCATGGATTATAAAAAGCAATGTCTTTGTGTGTTCAGGCCACCTCATCTTGGGAGAGAGCTTGTGTGTAAGGAAAGCAAGAAGAACTTCAAAGCTACTGTAGCCATGAGCCAGGATTTCCCTCTAGGCATCGAGTCGTAAGTGCATCCATTCCTCCTTAGATCTATTTACAAAGCTTTCTGCACAGATTGCTCCTGTGTGAATATACTTGGAAACACTAGGGATTTTTAGAAAAGGGTGGTGTAGAGATGAAATAATTTGGATCAGATAATTGGGCTAGGTAAGGGCTTGGGACTGATTGTGTGGGAGAGCCACTGATGAGATTACTGCAAATCAACTGCTCCACCATGTGACCACAAAATGTCAGTTTTTGCATGATTTTTTAACTCAACAAGGCCACAGTGTTAGCTGTGCTTGGGCTGTTTGAAGGAAAAAAAACGACATATTTCTCTCTCATTTCATATCCACATACTTCATGCACCTGCAAGCTTGTGGTATTTGTTTCAGGTTAAATTTGTAAATGTAGATATTAGAGCCTGACCTATACAGGGTTCTTAAGGCTGATATTGCTAAAAGTTATTTTAGAGTTGGAAAAAAACAATATATTGCCCGATATTGTTTTTTGTTTTTGTTGTTTTTTTTTACATAAACATTTTAATAAGAATCCCTTCAAATAACCAAGATATGTACTGAGCAGGGCAACTTACAGATGAAAAATAAACTTGTCAGTGCTCTCCAGTGGACCAACTATGTAATGGACACTGTTTCTAAATGACCTCAAACAAATATTTGACACTTTTGTACTGCAATTTTTTTATATATCTGCTATAAGCCAATATATCTACCTGATCAATTGATCAGTCTAGCTGTTGAAGATAAACTGTATCTTTGCCTGCTGCTGGTTTCCATTTGCACAAGCTTTCTTTTTGTCTGGTGATGGAAGTAGAATTGGCAAAATATGAATGGATGAGGTGTAAATCACAACACTACTTTAAGCTTTAATGACCATTAATTGCCTTGAGAAGAACGCCTTGTATTTTAATTGCCAGAAACATAAAATTAACTGCATTAGCTGCAGTTTTGATTTTATGCAGCCAAGAAAGAATGAAAGAGGAATTTTACAGGATAAAGACACGTTTCACTGAGGGTATGAGGAGGTAGGATTCAAACAGGATGTGGTTTTGTTTTTGCCTGTAATGGGTTACAGGCAGTGCTGTAAAATATCACTGAGACATAATGTAGTAAATTGCTTTATCTCCTCCTACTGAATGAACCTTAATGGAGCCAACAATAAAACCCCACCCTTTATAATAGCTAATGGTTTTTTAATGTGATTTTTTTTTTCCTCTTCACATTCTGTTTTGTAATGTTAAAAATATGTTGTACTTACTCTTAAAATGTTCAATTTAATGTCAATCGGACAGGAGACCAATGATTGTAGAGAAATTATTTTGTTTTGCAGCCGATCACATTATCTCAAGTCTTCAAAAAGTCATTTTTACTGCACTCTAGCCTGGTGGTTTTCAGTCTCAGCATACAAATGATTCATGTATTCCAGTGGTTTACAACATGGGGCTGGGGTCACAAGATAAATCTGAGGGGTTTTCTGTGCACAAGCCACAAAAGATGGAAACCACTAATTGATTCCATGCTTTTTTCATACATGTTTGTATTCCTAGTCAGCTGGAGAAATGGGCTGAAACCTATACCAAGAATCTTTATTCCCTCAAGATATCAAATTGCAGTTTTACTTAATCTCCTTTTTGTTCTTTTAGTAGGTTCTCTGTACCTAACAGGAAATATTGGCAATGAAAAAACTGTGAAAGAAAACTGCTGACTAATTGTCCTCTGTTTCCAGGTTACTAAATGTGTTGGAGGTCATAGCCCCGTTCAAACACTTCAACAAACTCCGGGAGTTTGTTCAGATGAAACTTCCGCCTGGGTTTCCAGTCAAACTCGGTATGTGTGTCGACCTACCACTGTGTTCCTGTGAGTGGGTGAGCTTGAGGGGAACGATCACAAAATAACACGTTTTCGTCTGTTGTTTTCTCCCTCGCAGACATCCCCGTCTTCCCCACGATCACAGCAACTGTCACCTTTCAGGAATTCCGCTACGACAAATTTGAAGAGTCTATTTTCTGCATCCCTACTGAATACAAAGAAGATCCCAGTCGCTTCCCAGACCTCTGACCTGTCAACACATCTGACATAAACAGGAAATGACCAGCTAATATGTTTGGGAGGTGGGAAACAAAAATGAGGAATCCTGTATTGTTTTATTCCTATAAATTAGGCATTATCTGTTTTAAAAAGGGGGGGGAGAGACTGGTCTTATTGATCAGTTATTGTTCATTTTGCTGATGGATCCGAAGCAAATCAATGCAAACAGATGTTACACAGCGCCATCTCGCATATAGATGCACATTGGCAGTCGTTTTTTGTGAAATGAGTGATAGCTTTCATTGTACTTGCTGTTCACCACCTGAGCAGTTAAATCCGCTGCTCTGTGCTGCTGTTCTCTCCTGTGAAGCTGTCAGAAGACACAACCTGGACTCTGCATCATCACTATTTTAATATCTTCTCATTATCTCCTCCTCTCCAAGGACTGATAATTGAGTTTTCATTCTTGAAATTGCACTGACACCGTTATCTGTATATAATTCACATTTCATCTGTAATTCATAACAAAAAGAATCACAAACATATATATAAATAGGGTATCCTCAAACTGAGCTTAATATTCATTTATAAATTATGTACTATATACTCAAAGGAGTAACACTGTGTAGCAATACATTTCCAGTACTTAAGAATGTTTTTAACCAGCCAGGAGAAGGTTTAGCATAAAAACACATTCTTAACAGTTTGACATCGAAGCCTTTTCCCCTGTGCAGGATGCAGTCTCCTGTGTTTTCAGGTCCGCTCATGTTACCTCTCAGCTGTCTCCATGTTTGTCGTGATAGTATGGATTCTGTGCTCGGTGTGAGTGAATAATTGTACTGTATCAAGGGTTGTTGTATGTACGTTTGTGTGTGGGAGAACCCAGATGGGATATCAGGTAAACTGTTCTTAGTTTAATACTGCACTGATATTAAGTATATTTAAGGCATGCTATGGCTGTGTTGGCCTACTGGATCACATGCATCTTTAAGATATATTCTCTGAGCGTTTGTTACATTACTTGCAGACTTATTGGTATTTAGATTAAGGAAAAACTGAAAATTGTAACACTAACACTTTGAAACATCTTTTAGTGCTTATAAAATCTCTCCTTGATGGTAGTCTGCGCAGTTTTTCTTTTTGTTTTGTTTTTTATCCAAGGAGAGTAAACTAAGCTGTGAAGTTGACATTGCTGGATATCTCAAAACTGTCCAGATGGGAAATAATCTGATCCACTGAGTTGTCTCTGGCTTATATATAATATGTACTGCAACCATACCTACTTCACTTCCCTTTAAATAAAGCACCAGCATCATGTTTCAACTGACTTTGTGTAAGTCTAATAAAAAGACTACTCTATATAGTATATATGATATTGTCAACTGTCACATATTTTGCTATACCGGGTTATCTATCACTAATTGTGGGCAATAAGTGGGACTGATTTTTGCATCAACGTGATGAGGTACTATAATTTCAAGTATATTTGCTAGGTTAGCCAAAAGCAGACATTTGTGCCTGGTTTAAGGGCTGCAACTAATGATTATTTTCTTTTTTAATTAATCTGCCAATTATTTTCTTGATTAATTGTTTAATCTATAACAGGTCAAAAAAACAATGCCCATCAGTTTCCCAGAGCCCTAGGCAATGTCTTCAGATGTCTTATTTTCTCTAACAAACAGTCCAAAACCCAAAGATATTCAGTCTACTCTCATTTAAGACTGAAAAAGTAGCTTTTTTTTTTTCTTTTCTTTACTTTTGACAAGCTGGGGCCATCAAATGTTGAAAATTACTGTAAACGATTCATTATTATAAAATAGTTGCTGATTGATAAATTTTCTGTTAATTGACTAATCAATTAAACCTCTCAGCTCTCATCTGGTTATTGTACCCATCAACTATTTCTCAATTGTTTTTTTCTTGAAAATGTATTATTGTGATTTTAAAATTAAATATACCGTGTAGGTGATTGAGGATTTTATCCATATCACCCCACCCCTCCTTCCAAATGCCTGAGGTCAGGGTTGGGTAATATAAATTTGCCATACTTGATACTTTACTATCTATCCTTTCAACATCTTTGTGTATTAGGCTGTTGCGTGAAATGTTGCAAATCAGTGAGCAGGACTGCTTCACTGCAATATTGGATTTTTATAGGATTCTTGCATCAGTGCGATGAAGTAAGTAACTTTAGTTGTCAAACACTGAATTCACTGGATTAGCCAAAAACAGACATTCCTGCCTGGTTATTTTGTCCAGAAACATTGATAAAATAATATAAAATGACATATATTGGGATGGAGGATTTTATCCATATCGCCCACCACAACCTGAGGTAAAAGACATCCACCCATTCAGAACTATAAATTCAATGTCTTGGTTCTCCAAATAGGCTTTATTATAAAAGAAATCCTTGATAAAACAATCAACACTTTCAAATAACAAGCAAACGCATGAAGTGTTTCAACAAAGTGGGGGAAGAGGTCTGAGCAGCACACCACAACACTAAACAAAAATGTAAAGATAAAATATGTGAAGAAGTGACAAAACCTGACAACACAAGCTCAAGAAAAGCAAAGCAAGCCCACTTCCAGTTTTAACCGATTACGTTTGTAGGGGCAAAAAGCATGTGGGTACTTTAAAGCAATGTGACAGTGTCTTTGGGCATAGTCTAGGCAAAAATGACAATGCTGCATTGTACATTTGCAAAAAGAGTAGACGTCTCTTCTCAGTGAAAAAATCAATACATTTCACATTTCAAATTTAGGCCAGTCGAGGAAAAATGTCGTAACATGTTCACAACTAAAACGGAGGGATAATGTGGGACAAAGCAGGACGGCCCTTAGTCGCTGACATCCATGTCCTCTTCATGGTGATCGTCAGCTCCGTTAACTCTGGCCTGCTTCACAGGCCGCGCTGTGCCATTACCTTCGACAGAGCGAGGAGACAGAGCAGAGTCGTCAGAATCCTTCCTGTCCTCCCGCTCCTTCTCGCTGTCGTAGCCTTGTTCTTCTTCATCATAATCCCTGGTGATCTGTGAAAGGAAACCAATGGATGTGACATTTTAAAGCATAAACACCCCCAGTCCGTTCTACATCAGAACAGCAATGGTCACGGTGTGTAAGAATGAAGACTGTGTCAAATATACTATACTGACCTTGAAATCTCCTTTCTCTCCGTCTGATTTCCTCTCCCGCTCTCGTTCTTTGTCTCTACTTTTCTTTTTCTTGCTGGTGGAGCGTTCACGTTCCTCACGACTGCGCTCTTTATCACTCTTACGGTCCCTGTCCCTTTCCTTGTCCCTTTTCTTTTCCTTCTTGTGTCTGTAGAGGGAAGAGGGGAAAAGTCAGGCACGTCATAAAATGCCCTGAATGTACCCACACAAAGGATATTTTGTTTATTTGGTCTGGACCAAAGAAAAGAATGACACATAGGCGTTTTATTTCTGTTCTGATTTGTACAAATGAACCAAGAGCTGAAAGCACAAAGTCATATAGACTGATTGAACAGGAATTGGATATTTACTATGACAAAATCCTGTAGTTGGTCCACTTTGCTTTCACACCAGCGTAAACTAACCAAACCAAATGGGCAAACACACCAGAGTTAATTTTAACTGAACTAAACAGGAAAGGTGTGAAAGCACCCATAATCGTCGTTTATTGTCCACTAATATTTCACATCAATACACCAACCTTCGAGGAGATGGAGACCTGGAGTTTCTCCTTTTAGGAGACTTTTTAGGAGATCGGCTGCCACTTCGACTTTTCCTGCGTCTCCTGAGAAGCAGAACAGGACAAAAAGCTGAGAACTTCAATACTGCACCTTAAACTGAGAAGAGTGGGTGGCTGCGGTATAAAAGTTTGTATATACTTTGAATTGCCTTCTGCCTGAGCACATGAAAACCTTTGCTGTACTCACCGGCTCTCACTGCGTGACCTCCTGGCTGTGCTGTAGCTTTTAGGTGGTGTTTTGGATTTTCTTCTCCCTGGATCATCTTTCTTTCTATCTCTGTAGACAGAATTGATGTAAGAAATTAATTTGGTGTAAGATCTCATACAGGCTCAATCAAATTTTTAACTATTATCGTCATAAAACAGGCTTACGGTCAAGCATTTACACACCTGGATCTGCTTTGAGATCGCCTGTTTCTGTCTCTGGAGTTGGTGTGTTTCCTGCGTGGGCTTTTGGAGCGCCTCCTGCTTCTGGAGTTTGACGGTCGCCGTGATCTGCTCCTGGTTCGCCTGCAACCACATATTTAGACCATTTAACTTTATTCGCAAAATATAAATAAATAGCTTCTCCATCTCAACTCTTCAAATAATTAAAAGTGGTCATCACCTGTGTCTTGAACGTGATCTGGACCTCCTCCTTCTGGACCTGGACCTAGTCCGGGACTTAGTGCGCTTCTTCTTGCTGTCCTTATCTGCAGGACAGAAAAAAAGAGAAATTGCTTAGTATTGACGAGGTATAATGTACAAAAGGACCTTTTCTGGCAAAAACTAGGAAAATAATAATTTTGACTGCTTAACACTGCAATGCGCACAGAACAGACATTTTATACTGCAAAGTCAACGTCCTGCCAAGAAACTAAACTTCTTCCTCTAAACTTTTGTGCACTCACGTCCAGGTTCAATAGCAGCAGAAATGAGCGACTGGGCCTCTCTGACTCTCTTCATGGCCTCTTCGATTTCTCTATTGGATGCGTCAGCCTTCAGGCTTGCATTCAGGTTTAATCCTGCAGCCAAAGGATTCAGTCTAAAAGGAATATTAATTAGTTGACTCATCATTACTACAAACACACCAAAACACTGAATTCTTCACTCCGTAATTTAAAACTGCATTCAGGCACAATTTTCAGAGGACAAAGGAGCCTCGTTATACTGACTTACTTTGGATCTGTCATGAACTTTAACAGCTGATCAGCAGCCTGTAAAAAACAGTGGGAAGAAGGGTAAAGGTTTGTCTGGTTTGTCTAATCAAATATACTGTGTATTTAACAACACATGTTTTGGCAAAGATTTACGAGTCAGTGTCATTCAAGAAAACCTCTCACCTGGGGATTCATATTGGGTCCTGGGAATCCAAATGCAGCCATTGCATCCATGTTGGGAGCACCAAAAGGGTTCCCTCCAAGCTGGAATTAAAACAAACACACACAAGCATATAAAGGCGCTTTTGTTATGCTAGCCTATTGTTGAGATCTTGACATCTTACAAGTGTTCATGTACTCATACTGGTGTTAATATTATTTCCACATTTTGACAAATGAGGCCATGTATGAAGGTGATTTGGCCATGTATCCAAATCACCATCACACAAAAGACATCACCCACAAGTAACAACTGAAAGTTTTCAAATGTGAAAACTGAAAAATGACCACTCTTTAACTACTGCTCAGACACAAATGCAAATTAGACCATCTGTAATTTCCATGACAACTGAGAAAACTCCATCTGCTGATGAAGATCTTGTGATCTCCAGAACTGCTACCAAATGGACTTTGAGGTGAGATTGTTAAGTCAACTAAAATAACACCAGTTTATCTGTAGATCATAATTTGATGTGGCACGACATCCCTGCTTCTACAATAAATCAGCAGAACAAAAAATAAGATTATTTAAAATGATTTTCTGGTAAAATGCATGGCACCCCACTGTGCTGTAATCACATTTTTAAATTTTATTAAATGTGACAACAGCAAATTGAAATATACTTTTTTTGTAAGATCATGCACTATATGATGAGTATATTTTCAGGGAATTGTACCAAACGGTGAATTTGAAGTCTTACAGGTTGATTGGGGATGGGATTGGGCGTCGGAAGAAGTCCTCCTCCCGGCAGAATTCCTGCAACAGCGTTTGCTGGCGCCAGCAGTGACAAAGCTTTAGCCTCATCTGGAATAGATCCTACAGGAAAATAGAAACAGACATTAGGAGGAGAACGACATCTTGACACACATCAACTACAGAGAAGACATTTTGGAAAAGACAAAGAAAAAAAGTCTTCACACTGCATTTCTTCAAATTAGGTTCAACAAAATTGTTACCTTATAGATCCGAGAAGAGTTCCCTTAATTCAACATAATCATTGCAGTGACATAACTATTGCTGGAATATATCACACTACTCCAATGAACACTGCCAAGAATATATCACCTGAACGTGTTTTTTAAGTCATGAACCAAACGTTAGCAAGCACAGCTGCTTCTCCAGTTGGGTGTGCCCTCAATTTTCATTTAGACGTTTACTGAAACAAGCGACTCACGTTGGCGGCTTCGCTACTAAAAGCACACAGAGAAAAATCGAGATACACACAACAGAGAGAATTTTAGGGATTTGGCAAGAATACTATACAAGCGATCAGTGTCTACTTACCAAAAACACAAATGTCAGATATACTAAATGACAATAGCAGAATTCAGGGTGGGTACCGTGCCTGCTGTACATCATTATTTTAGTATCCTTACCTGCCACTGCATCAATTAACCAAACCTAGGCAGAGGATAACTGGTTTGATTAATGTGCGCTACCACAGTCCAATTAAAAAGTGATTTTATCATCTTCATTTGCAATGTGTCACTGTTTTTTTTTTTTGTTTTTTTTTTAAATGGCGCAAATTAACAATTAAACACCTTATAATCATCTCACAATAAATCCACCCCCAAAACAACTCTTTCACAAAAAGACATGACCTTCATACAGACACCCAACAATGACAACATTTAAATAAAACTGCACACTGAAGAGAGAAATTGCTGCAGGAGACAAAACTGTTGGATGGTATTTTCAGCAGGGCCTGGTATACAGGACTGGCTGAGCCAGGAAAAAGAACTGTAAAACACAACAACAAAAGAAGACCACTGTTAAAGAGAATATATTTTACCAACATTGTGTCATGTCGGGTGGGCATCTTAGACAACTTATGATGAGACGTTGTATGACTATTGTATAAGATAACCAATCATTGACTAGTCCCAATAACTGATATACCTGACTATAACTGAAACTGATTGCCTTGCAAAGCTTATAGGATAAGGCTGGCGATATTACATTTTTGGTTACTGTCAACAAATCCCATGAAAAGACCAAAACCAACAAGGCGGTAGTCCGTCTCTCAATACTTTCTGACTTGCATCCTGTCTGTGGCTCTCAGCCACAATCCCATTTATTACCACTGCCATCTTCAAAAAACAGGTCACAAATATATAATTTAATTTTTATAAAAGGCTAAGTGATTTCCTAAAACAACTGGGAACTGTAGTTCTCAGCAAAGGTTACTCAAACAGGAGTAAATAGTGTTGTTGGGGACTATTTTCAGTGGCGAATTAATACACATTTGGTGTGCTAGAGAGTATTTACAGCAGCAGGATGGTGCCTGTGGCAGTGCCTGCGTTCATCATGATAAACAAACATGTCACCCAGTGCAACTGTGCAGCTCATTGATGTGCTTTTAATAGTTCTTGGACCACAATGGTCTTTTGGTCTTTTCATGGGATTTGTTGACATCAAAAAATGAAGAATATTGCCAGCCTTATCCGTTAAGGAATAATGCTTTAGCCTTAAAATGAATGGCTAAGCAGCGTTCAAAAGTGTTGCAAAACAATGCAAAATGAGCACTGTTTCAGGGTATGCCCCCGATATCTGACCTCTATACTCTAAACTAAACCACATAGAAAAGATAAATTAGACAGAAGGAAAGAGAAAGAGAAGGCAGAGAAAGAAGAGAGGACACAAAAAGAGTGGGGTGGGACTTGAATGCTTGCTGGCCTTTGCAAATGTCTATAATCCCCTGTTGGCAGGCAGAGGACCACTTTCAGCCATCAACGAGGGGGCTGCTTTTGCCTTCTTCACTACAAAAATCACATACACACACACATACACACACACAAATAACAGAGAGAAGTTTAACAGAGGATAGTCCAATATGGGGGAGAAAATAAAATGCATATGGTTAGGAGTTAAAACACTTCACTTCAGAATTTTGAGGTGTCTGCCGCGCCCGCAGCTTGGAAATGTTCAACTCCTAGTCTGTAAAGCAGATTTTGGTATACTGTGCTTTCTGAATACAGATCTAATGACTGTTTTAGGCAGAGACAAACAGCTTGATATGCATTTTCCCAAATCCAGTTCATCAAGAGAGTATCATTGTGGTGGTAAAACACATATGGGATGTGCTACTAAAGTATACCAGAAATCTGACAATAGAGGTCTGCTTTAAGCACTTCTCATAGACAATGGGAGGGAATGGCATTACCAGTATCATTGAAATTACCTTAAAAGGCTCATATAAACAGACCAAGGTGAGGTGACTTGTGCAATTCACAAACGGGATAGATGGAATCCTTTTTACTCTTTTACATTTTCACTATTCAAGAGTCATGCCATTCAATCAACAAGGACCATTCATACAAGGGATAATAACGATGAGACAAACCTTCAGCAAACGGGACCACAATCAATGCTCTGTCCACAAACACAGTGTTAGTCAGATGTTGAGACACTCCAACAGACTCCGGCTCCTGGAACTTCACAAAGCACACCCGCGATGTCACCGGCATCGGAGAATCACTATTGAGGAAGTAGAACATATTACATTAAATAGCAGAAAATAATCATCTAAACAATGCATCTTGTTTTCCCCTGTCTTTTGACAACTTAATGTGGTCCAACCATACCCACATGCTTTGTTATGTACTGAGTTGTGGATTTGGCACATTCACCATTTCATGTGAAAATGCATTACACAATACTGCCATAATCATAACAAATACATACCATGGGCATCAAAACCTAAAATGTCCCATCACTACAACTTCCCTGTCCCCAAGTGTACCCATAAAATTAAGGCCAACGTTTTTATTTGTACGTTACCCAAACTATGAAGTGAAACTGTTGGGGAGTAAGTCAAAATTATGAGATACTGAATAAAAGTTATGATACAATATGTAAAAACTACATAGACCTGAAACAATTAGTCAATTAATCAATAAGTCAATCAACAGAAAGTGATCAATAAGTCATGTCAATTATCGAGCAAAATGCCAAACATTTCCAGGTTCCTGCTTCTAAAACGTGAGAATTTGCTGCTATTCTCTATTTTATATCTTTGGGTTTTGGACTTCAGGTAGACAGGCATTTTCAATTATTTCTCAATGAATTTAAAAAAAAAAAAAAACATAATCAACAGATGAATCAATAATGAAAATAATGGTTTATTATGCACCAAGTTGAAATCATGAGAGTAAGAGAAAATTATGGGATAGTGAGTCAAAATTGTGACAGTGTACGGCAAAATTAAGACACAAGTCAAGCTTTCGTTTTACTCAAACAAAATTATGAGATAGCAAGAAATAATAGATCCAAATTTTACAACCCAAATTAACTTAAAGGATATATTCGTAGCTCCATTTAAGCCTAATATTTGTATTGACCCTTCAGCTACACATGACAATTCAAAGAAACGTTTGTGTACGTGTGTAAGACATAATCAACAAGTCAAATTACGATGAATGTGAATGTAACATCAGTTGTTGCGTATTAAGTCAAGTGTACTAAGTTACCGTTAGCTAGCATTCTGGTTAGCATGTTAGGCCTAACGTTACGTTTCCGTTCCACAAAAGGCAGCCCGTTTAAAAAACACACAGATAATCTGTGACTGTGTTACCATTAAAGTTAGCTGGTAAAATAATCAGCTAGCCAACTCACTCTGGTGGAAATAACTTCAGTTCTTCGATGGTTCCCAGAAAACCGAATAGTGTTCTCATCTGCTCCGATGTTGTGCTTGGCGACACATTCGTCACCTGGACCACCTTCGTAGTGTAATTCATTTTCCAGGCTTAAACCGTTTAAACAGCAACACTACCGCTAACAAATAAACTTAAATTAAAGTAACGGTCATCCACTGGGTATTAAATCAGCGTGTTTGTAAGTAATTAGCGGGCTAGGTGTTAGCTGTCGACTACATCAACAGACTGTAACAGTTCGCCGCCATATTGTAATTCCCGAGCGAAGCGCGCATGCGTATAGTTGAACTCTGTTGCTGTGAAAACAATGTTAATACATTCATAAAACCATAACAGCTTATTAGGTTAATTAATTCATGTTTGCCTCCTATAATAGATCAATGCGATAATAGTCTTGCACACCACCGCGCGCGACACTTTTATTATGTAGAAGTTTTGACCTGCAGTCAATGACCAACAGGGGTCTCCCTCCCCTTTAATAGTTATAAACAAGGATGTGGCAATAAGGTGAAATATTGATGGGGAAAGTAATCCCTTTATGTCTTTGCCATACCTATAACATCATGATAACTTACAGACATAGTGCTTGTCCTTTGTGGACCTCTCTTCCCCCATCATAGACTGTTTGGCTTGGCTTCATTTGTTTGCTGGCAAATATGTATAATCTGGAAAAAGTATTAGATTATGGTTATATCTCCTTTCATGTTTGTGTGGCATTCTTTTCTTCTGATAACATCTGCAACTACAAATCAAAGTTCATTCTTGACCTTGGAAATAGTCAACCCAAATCAAGGTCCAAGTTTTTCCAGAGCTTTCAAGCAGGTTATTTTTGCTCTCACAGGGGATCAAACACAGCCAGAACCCACAACTGTGAAAGGGAAATCATAACTTTGGATTTTTAACGTCACATACCCAAACCTTTCAGCCGAGAATATTTTTAATATTCATTTCATATTTGCTCACTAGCGCTTTCTGGAGCTTTAGACCACATCAAACAGTTAAGTTGTCATGATCTCCATAAATTGTCATAAGCTCCATGACAACTGAGCAACCTCTATCCACTGATGAGGACCATGTGATATAGTTGAAAGCCCCAGAAAAAGCTATTAATATGAGTTGGGACTGTTTTGTCAAACTGGATAAACATTGTTTTCCAGAGTGAAAGTAATGGCAATATGTATGAATGTAACATGTAGCATGTTTGTTTCACTATAGGCTACAAATGAAACATTTGGGCATGTAATTTAACATCTAAATGTTCTTCCCTCCACAATTTTGGGTCCTGGCTGTGTTTGATCCCCTCGGACAGCAAAAAGAAATCCTCCTGAGGGGTGACTGAACACTGCCTGAACCTCTGTCATTCTCACTGGGTGGTATTCAATCACTGACCCTTTCTTTCATGATTAAAAGACTATCATAAAAATGTAGTATATGTTGTATATTGCTTATTAAAGTCAGTCTACATGTGCTGGTTGTGGGAGCCACATTACAGCCACTGACAAAACTGCTTCTGGTGAAACTCTCACTACTAATGGTGTTTTTTCCCCAGGGAAACAATGCTGTGTTTGTCTTCAGGCTATGTCGAGCATAATCCCTACACCTGGATTATAGTTGCACCGAGACAAGCAAGTTAAGGTATTTTGTGTTCAAAGAACAACTGGCCACATTTCATCCAATTAGGATTGTGTGTAATATTGGCATATTGTACAAGACCGCCTAATAATAGCAGTGAGGTTCACTTTTATTGTTGTTTCACAATCCTCATTCTATTATTGTGTTATTGCAGAAAACCATGATTGAATCTTAAATAAGGTGGTATTATTGTCCTGAAATACTAAGAGGTTTGGTTTTTCTTACTTACAGACATGTAACCAAGGCTGTCAGTTTGTATTGGCTATAAATGTGGATCGCACATCATTACTGAACTTAAGTCCACATTCACTTCTGTTGACTTGCACCATGTTGTTTTGTATCCCTACACATTGCATCAATATTCTGAAATATACTACACTTAATGTAACTCAGAATAACTATATCTTAAAGCACAACATCTGAACAATTGATACCAATCACATGCACTATTGCAACACATTCTCAGCAATAGATATTCTCTGCAATAAATCCGGTTTCAGAGGGGTCCTTAATGAGTCATCAAGCAGAGGATATTGGCACAATGGGATTCTTGTTTACGGTGTGACGTAATTGGTCAGGAGAAAGGTTTACAGCGCAGATTGCAGTGACTGTGAGGGGGACTAGACAAATAAATACCCCAAATCCAGTTCAAAGTGACCAGAGGTCTTACTAGTTTGCTTTGTGTGGTGCCACAACGAGAAGGAAACATGGCCAGCCGGTGAGTTTCTGATGAATTACAATTACAAATACATTTTTTTGCAATTTCTCTAATGTTATTTAGCTCTTGTATAGACATTTCTTTAACTTGATCCTGTGACTTTTACACAGTGACTTGAATGGTCAGTGTGTCTGCAGCTTATTAAGATCTTCATGCTGAACTCTTAGACCATAAACTGCATGACCTGTCAGAAAGACAGCATTTAATGACTTAAATTAACAGATTTAACTTGCTGGAAACTTCATTAAATTTAATTTACTTGGCTGCAATGTTCGTTGATGTCTTCATATTTTGATAACAGATTTGAACACCCAGCTGGTAGCTACAAGAAGATTTTTGAGACATGTGAGGAGCTGTCTGAGCCTCTTCCAGCAACAGTCACAGGTTTGTTTGCATCTTTCAGACAGAAATAGACTGCAGGCAAATAATTCTTTGACATTCATATACTGATTGCACTCAGGAAATTCACTTTTTTTCAGAACAGAACCGGCATGCGAACCAGCCTTTGAAAGCATTTTTACAAATCTATACATTTCAAAATAATCTCTGATTTATGTTTTTGTGTTTTACAGGTAGGATCCCTTCATTTCTGAAGGGAAGTCTTCTCCGTTTGGGACCTGGGCTTTTTGAGGTCGGAGATGAACCTTTCTATCACCTCTTTGATGGCCAGGCCATCATGCACAAATTTGACTTCAAAAACGGCCAAGTCACCTATTTCCGAAAGTAAGACAGTTTTCAGACTATTTGCATAATTCACATCACTGCCATGCAGCAAACTCAACCTGCAGAGACTCAAGACTTGAGAGAGCCCATCAAGTCTCCATTTTTAATGTTATGGTTGTATGGTAAATGCTGTGCAGACTTTTCTAATCAAGCTGCACATACAACTGCATTAACACCATGAAATTATCTCATAACTAGCAACATTAACAAAAAAAAGGTTGTCTACTGTGATGGATTAGCTAACTCACACAAGATACAGTTCTGTGAAAGTTGATTTTCTCATACGAATGCTAAATGAGGGGTTTAGGCTTTGATTTATAGGGATGAAAAAAGACCTTTGCCTCACAGATGTATTCAGTAATTTGCTGTTCAAAAGGTAGCCTTTGGGTATAGAATGAATGTTTTCAAGATATTGAACGATGAATTTCAATGAAACATTTTTGTTTTTCAAAATGGATGTATAAAGTTTTGGGTTTTAATTCTTTGTTTGTTACACCAGGTATATCAGAACAGATGCGTATGTGAGAGCCATCACAGAGAAGCGTGTGGTGATCACTGAGTTTGGTACCTGTGCGTACCCTGATCCCTGCAAAAATATTTTCTCCAGGTGGGTTTCACGTAAACACACAAGATTTACGTAAACACACAAGATTCAGCCTCACTATCATCTGGATGCTTTTTATTGTAAATATGAAATGAAAATGCAAGTACTTTAAAATCTGCAAACTCATCCAGCAAATACATGTATGTATTTTACTTTGGCTTTCTTTCTTCATTACATGAATATGCCAGCATCTTTATGTGAAATGTAATCTTTTTTTGTTTGCAGGTTTTTCTCTTACTTCAAGGGTGTTGAGGTCACAGACAACTGCCTGGTAAACGTTTACCCTGTTGGTGAGGATTTTTATGCTGTAACAGAAACTAACTACATCACTAAAGTAAACACAGATACCTTGGAGACACTGAAGAAGGTACATCAATACAAATATATCAAATCATTTGAGGTGAAAAACACTGATCTTACCACTTATAAACTTCAGAACTGTACATTTCTTCATATTAAAGCACAATAACGTCTATATTTTCTTTGCAGGTTGATTTGTGCAACTATGTCAACATTAATGGAGTGACAGCCCACCCTCATATTGAGAAAGATGGTACAGTGTATAACATTGGAAACTGCATGGGGAAAGGAGCATCACTGGCCTACAACATTGTCAAGATTCCACCTGCACAGAAAGGTTTGGATCAGCGCTGGCATCACTACACGTAGTAACAAACACACACAGGCACTTTAACAGCATTAATGTCATGATCAGAAATTACAGTATGAAACAGCTTGACAGCTGACAATGTTTCAAACATAATAATTTTGGCCTTTTTTTATTAGATAAATCTGATCCCATTGAGAAATCCAAGGTGGTGGTGCAGTTCCCCAGTGCTGAGAGGTTCAAGCCCTCCTATGTGCACAGGTGCGTGCTAAAGACTCACTAACCCACAGGATTTTTGTCAATAATCTATTTGGTATGTTATCAATGTTGTCATGGAAAGTCCAAGTTTTGACATTGTCTCCTTAACAATGTCAGCTTCGGCATGTCAGACAACTACTTTGTCTTTGTGGAGACCCCAGTGAAAATCAACCTGCTGAAATTCCTGAGTGCTTGGAGCATCCGAGGCTGCAACTACATGGACTGCTTCGAGTCCAATGAGAGCCAAGGAGTAAGAACTTGACATCTTTGATGTCTTTAGTGATTTTAAATGTACTACCCCTCAATATTATCACCGGCTCTGCCCCTGAAATCTTATGATATGTATTCTGATGTGTGTTTTACAGACCTTGTTTCACATTGCCAAGAAAGACCCAGGAGAGTACATTGATCACAAGTTCAAAGGGTCAGCCATTGGCATGTTTCATCACATCAACACCTATGAAGACCAAGGCTTCATTGTTTTTGACATCTGTGGATGGAAAGGGTAAATGAGATGCTTATTGAAACCTTCCTGTATATCTTCTGCAGATTTGTTTGATACATAGATATTATTGTTCATTGTCCATTCATTCTTGCAGTTTTGAGTTTGTTTACAACTACCTCTGGTTGGCCAACCTGAGAGCCAACTGGGATGAGGTGAAGAAGGCGGCCATGATTGCGCCACAGCCGGAGGTCCGCAGATATGTTATTCCTCTGGACGTCCACAAGGTGAGTCACCTGTTTTACTCATCAGGAGGACACAAATTTGCCGCCTACAGAAATCTCATGTAATTTGCTCTCACCTCGTTGCGGACTTGATGCAGGAGGAGCAGGGGAAGAACCTTGTCAGCCTGCCGTACACCACAGCCACAGCAGCGATGCACGCTGATGGGACGATCTGGCTGGAGCCGGAGGTGCTGTTCTCTGGGCCTCGCCAAGGTGCAAACACATCCAACACATTTTATTTACTCAGACATGGTGGACAAATTTTATACTTCAAATATCTTCATTATGTAACCATTTTAATGTTGTTTTTGTAGCCTTTGAGTTCCCCCAGATCAACTACAAGAGGTACAGAGGGAAGAATTACTCATACGCCTACAGTCTGGGTCTCAACCATTTCATACCAGACAGGGTAAGTTAACAAAATACCTTCAATTCTAAGTGATTTTGTAAGTGATTCTGAGTGTGTCAAACAAGCTTTTTCATGAACTGATTTCATTTTTCACTAGATCTGCAAGTTGAATGTGAAGACCAAGGAGACCTGGGTATGGCAAGAACCAGACTCCTACCCCTCAGAGCCCCTCTTTGTCGAGACTCCTGATGGGGTAGATGAGGATGACGGTATGTCAACTGCAATATAAACACAACATATTTAAACCTACGCCTACTATGATAGAAACTGTTTCATGATAACGTGGTGCTGTGCCCTCAGGAGTGCTGCTGACCATTGTGGCAGCTCCTGGCTCCCAGAAACCAGCATACCTCCTCATCCTCAACGCCAAGGATCTGTCTGAGATCGCCAGGGCAGAAGTGGAGTGCAGCATTCCTGTCACCTTTCATGGGATGTACAAACCCTAATGATGATTTTCGCAGGGTATCAACAGTCGTCAGCCATTACAGGGTTATCAAATGTCACTCAATATTAAAAACAGGGTAAATAATGACTAAATGTGACATCATGTCAAGAAAAATGAAGCTTTATCAGCCAAAATGGTTGTATGTTCTCATTTGCAGTCAATGTGGGTTGTTAAACAAATGAAAATATGTGAATTTATGTGCCTTTTTGATGTCCCAACTTGAATGTACTAGATTTTCTAACCTTGAATTGTTAGCATTATTTTAATTTTAAAAATATATGGATTTGTTCACATGCTGTGTCACATGAATATTTCATGGTTGGAAAAATAAATTTGGCAAAATCAAAACATACAGTTGTTTTATACTCTCCTGTTATGTAGTATGTTCTTTAGCCATTTACTAGGTAGCCCAGTGGCAACCTGAGCCACAAGACTGTTCTTCAGCCGGGGCTCAATCCTCAGTGAAACTGGATATTTACTGGCTTAAATACTTTTGAATATGACACTGAATTCCTGCCAGCTCCTGGGCTGCTGACACTGTACGCCAATCTCCCTCTTTGAGTCAGATCAAAAAATGTTTATGGGAGTTAAAATAACCTGATGTGCATTTGTGATGCTTGGTGTTTTCTTAAAACAAGCAGGCATTTCTCTTGATGTATCGTAGCGTTGACGCTTCAGCTAAAATAATTAGTACGAATAATCCTTCAGCCTAAATTCTTGAGATATTTGTAGATTTAATGTTGCCACACAAAATCGTATTATAGTTGCGTTCGAACAACTGACCTTTCCATCTCCGTCCTTATTGTGTTGCTCAAAGTTGTCTGAATCTGATCTCAGATCTTGCAGCACTGCAAAGCTGATTAACTGTGTCACTGATTAATCTGAAAGAAAGGGCATGTTGCAATCAATTATTCTCTTTAAGTGCATAAAGAGGGATGTGTGGCCCTTGCAGTGTCACGACTCCATATAAACCACATTTCATTGTACATAAACAAGACATCTGCTTAGTTTGAATGGACCTTGTGTGGACAGGTTCAGACCTTCTGTTTTTGTAATTACAAATCCACTCTGTTTGTGTGTCACATATATGGCTTGGACTCGCTTGCTACATCAGTTGAACGGAGAACCCTGATTATGTAGTCACGTTTTCCACTCCACTGCCAGATTTTAGGATTGCATTCATGCAAGGCTTAAAGGAATATTTTGCAATCGTTCTGTAATCTCTCATTTTGGTATTCATAGGGCCACAAATGTGCCCTTTTGTGTGCATTTAGTCCGCTTCGTTGAGTGACTGCCTGTTAATTAAACAATAAAAAATATGTTTTTTTCTGTTTATTTCTTTACATGATGGCTTTTTAGCCTCCCAAAAATAAAGAAATAAAACAAGATTACAGGAAATATTAAATTTCAGAATAAACACAGCAAAGGAAAACTTGATATCTCAGTTGTAACTATCACACCATAAAAGAAGTCTCTTGCACTCTGAAATTCATTTGGGACAGAGGTTTGCACAGTCAGGCTTAAACCAGTGTAAAAGTGATATACTTACTGTCCAAAATACATAGTGGATTTTACACAAATGTAACAAAAAAATGTTAAGGTAGAAGATAAAACACCAGTAACAGAAAAAAGACAGCCACACTATCACCACACAATGCCACAAATCAAAAGGAAACCAATGACTATTAGCCATAGTGAATGGAAAATAAAGCAACAAAAAACATTAATTATAGTGTAATAAAAGAAAAAATGTGATGTATAATAAAGCAACGTACTAATGTGGATTAAAAATTAAACAGTTTCAAGTTCACCTCAAATGTAGCCTCTTTTCTTTCTTAAAAAGGAACAATTGGACATTTTGGGAAATGTGCTTATTTGCTTTAAGAGATGCGAAAATTGATACCACTCTCCAGAATCAGGCTGATATCAATCTTCTCATTTAACTCTCGACAAGAAAGCAGATAAGCGTATTTCCCAAAATGTCAAACTTCTCCTTTAAACTGGAGCAAGCCTCTGTCCCTTCACTTCTACACAAAACACACAAGAATCAAATATCAAGCAGAACAAAGCAGAGACTCACACTACTGAATCACAGATTTCATGAAATACATCTTCAGGCTTACTTCAACATGATAAGTGACTACCGACAGCTTTGAAAATATCTTTATCAGCTATATAGCTTTTGCATCTCAGGAAATAAAGGAATGAAGTATTGATAGTGCAAGGTTATAAGGTACATATATTAATATATTGTTTAGATACTGTCCTATAAGTAAAGTGCAAATCTCTGGATCAGATGAAAAGTGTGTGCAAGCATTTCTAATTTTTGACTGACTGATCCACCCGCCCATGCACAAATGAGCCCTTTACATTGGCTGCCAGCTACTTCACACATCATTTTCCCTCAACTCAAAGCATTTTCTTTAAAGTCTTGCCATTTGCAGCGGCCCAATATCATGTTGCCTTGATCTACTTTAGGCGTAAGTTGTGTACTTATAACCTTTGTATTTCTGTTAAGTGTGTGCATAATTTTTTTTTTGTAATCCTGACTAGCTGGAGAGAAATTTCTTCTTTATTATCCAACACCAACAGTAAACTTCAGCTGTACATTCCCATATCTCCAAGGTGTAGGGCCACTTTAATGTGAGAGCATGTTTAGGAGATCAATATGTTGAGGAAGTCTCTGTTTACTGTTGCCAAAGAACACCTCTAGTTGATTCCAACAGATTTCACACCTCGCAGCATTTTGGTCAATCTGTTTACCTAAATATCCATTTTAATGACGACTAACTGGGAATGAAGGTGAACTGGGGTGAGTTGGAGAGAAACACCACTGAGGCCGGCTCAAGTGGAAATGCACAGCCAGTGAACAGCTCACACACTCACACTCAGCAGCAACACTGGATGCTGCTTCAGCATGACAACACACACACACAAACACAATCATGCAGGGTCATCTGGAAACAGTTTCTTACCGATTTCTGTAACTGATGTTAAAGCCCAGCTTATTTAGACCTGGGGGCATGGAAGGCCAACATTAGGTGAGTAAATTTGAATTTTTCAAAGTGCAAGAAAACAGCGGACACATTTAGCTCCTCCCACTCTATTATAGGGCAGTAGTTGGGTTTGTGTGTGTGTGTGTGTGTGTCACATTTAGCTCCTCCCACTCTATTATAGGGCAGTAGTTGGGTTTGTGTGTGTGTGTGTGTGTGTGTGTGTGTGTGTGTGTGTGTGTGGGGGGCTGGAGGGGTCGAGCTGAGTTTGGGGGAGGAGGGGTGAAAAATCAGTTGGTCTCATAGGAGGAGAGAAGGGCAGCATCCACGGGCTCCATGCAGGAGGGGCAGGTGAAGGATCTCATCAGCCAGTCGTCTATACAGTCCATGTGGTAGATGTGCATACACGGCAGGAACCGGATGGGGTCCCCGTATACAAAGTCCAGCATACAGATCACGCACCTGAAAACGGATGAAATAAAGAGCTTAAATACACACCAGAATAAAGACTAGAAATCATTTGTCTATAAGGATGCATTACAGTAGAACTGAAATGATTGGTCAATTAATGTAGTTGAGTGACAAAAAAATTTGAATCATCAATTAATCATTTAACTCAATTTATCAAATAAAAATTAAAACTATTACCTGGTTCCGGCTCCTTAAATGTGAGAATTTGCTGATTTTGTCTGTTTATCATTTTATATCAATGGAAATTATATATGCCATATTGTCACTATGGCATTTCATAGTCTGAGTGATTAATCAATAAAGTAATTGATAGAAAAACAAAAGTTAGTTGCAGCACTAGTTTTGTTTTTTTTTTACAATTTTTTTTCTGATTACTCTTGCTAAATGAGTATAACCATTACAGCTTACCCTGTATGTTGGCCATTATATCCACATTAAAAATTATATTGGGCAAATCTTTTGAATCTATTGATTTTTTTGTTTAGCCTATAAAATGTGTTTCCCAGGGCCTGAGGTGATGTCTTCAAATTGTTTGTTTTGTTTGACCAACAGTCTAAAACCCAAAGATGTTTAATTTAAAATGACATAAAACAGAAAAAAAGCATCCAATCCTCCATTTAGAAGCTGTATAATATACAACACTCTCAATTCAGACTTTGACAATTAATAGATCATCAAAATTGGTATTGCTTAATTTTCTGTACTTCGATTAATGAGTAATCTTTTCAGAACAAGTAAAATTAAACAATTACAGCTTCACCTGCATTATATGCCTGTTACTAATGAATTGTTTCCCATGGACCATGTCATGCATCCTTATTTGAGATTAAATATTAGTCACATTTAAAAATCTTTATGAAATTGTTACGATTGCTCAGTTCCAATGGCCTGTAACCTTCCTCTGAGTAAACATCACATGCAAAAATGCTAAATGCTCACTCTCTGATCTTTTTCTCTGATCCGTCTTGCCCTCCATCATAAACACCCTTAGGGAGGTGCTGGATGAGGCCGATGCGCTGAGCTATGCGGATCTGCTCCTCCTCTGTCAGCTGGGTGGCCAGACGGGCCTGACTAGGCGTGGGATGGTACATGGGCATGTGAGCCTGCTCCTGGTAACAGACAAAGAAACACCAAAATGAAATTAGAACTGTTATCCTCCCATATCCGCTCACTTTGTCTATACAAAGTGGTCCGACTGCTCAGGCTCTGTGCGGTGATAAACTGAGAAAAAAAAATCAGCTGTCCGGTCTGGACATTATTTACAGGACAGTTAGTGATAATGACTCTAAAACCCGTTTGTTTATATAACTACTACTGCCTATACCTGACCCGAGGCATACTTATAAATAGGCCACAGACATGAAACACTGGATACAGGCATATATTCATGAACATTACCTACTGTATATTAACATTTAAGCTTTAAACTAAGATTATTCTTATGATCACTTGTCCTACGTGTGCCAGAAACTTTTTTTTTTCTTGAATGAATACCCTAGAAGTTGAGTGTTGGCAGTCTCTTACCTGGTACGGCGGAGGTGGCTCCAGGTCTGGATCTGTCCCGTCACCGAAACTCGCCCTGTCTGACTGGGATTCATGAAGCAGAGAAATGTCGTCTGATGTCGGAGACTTGAGACAGTTGCCCATATCTTCGTGTCTCCACTCCTGTCCTGGCCGACGTCAAAAATCAGATTTTTGTTGCTAAAGTTGCTCTCGGTGGCTAATGTTAGTTTTGTCTAATATCCCAGAAACCAGTTCAACTACCTACTACCAAAGATACACTGTACATGATTATAAAACTCTTACATAAACGTTAAATGTTAAAGCAAATGTCAACACTAGTTTCTCTTCATGTTTACACGGACGAACACCTGAAAAACAAAACAAAGAACTCCCTTGCTAACGTCAGCTTGCAGCCTAGCTAGCTACTTTTTCGCTAGCCAGCTGGGCGACTTCCTTGATAAGTATCGCTCATTCCTTCGTAAGAAGCACACTTTCTGCAAAATATCTACTTCAGCAGCAACTGTGGCTGTAACATTGAACGGCTTGAGTGCTGGACTGTAGCGACATTTCCGCCTTTTAACTTCGTGAGTAACATTAAACTGTTTGCTTCCTCGATAGCTCTTTCTTCAACCAGAGGACATGTTATCGGTCCGTTGGATATGACGTACGGCTGTGATTCTGCGCGGTGATTGGATGATTTCTCCAGGAGAGCGTCAAAGTCCCGCCCCTTTCAATGATGAAAATAATGCTAATTGTGATTAATTAATTAATGATTAATTTATTGATAAATGAATGGATACGTTTATGGATAAATTAAACATTATAATATACAAATAATCAGTCAAAATGATCATCAGTTTTATATAAAAATCTGTTACATGGAGGGGAAAAACATCCAAAATCCAGTTATTGAACATATTAATTGGAATAAAACTTGGTTATTACCACATAAATTCTGTATACCCAAGAGGGTTTGAGAAATACATTTTAAAATCCTTCATAGCATACATATACCCTACCAATTCTTTCATTTTATGCATCTGTTTGTAAAAATGAGCCAGAATCTCTCACTTTTATTGCAAAAATGTGGTCAGATTTTTAATGTCTCATAACATTTTAAACATTATAAGATACATTTTAATCCATCTGTTAAAGATGTAATAATGTGTTTTGAATGTAATACCTATACAGGTGCATCTCAGTGAATTAGAATATCGTGGCAAAGTTCATTTATTTCAGTAATTCAATTCAGAAAGTGAAACTCATATTATATAGATTCATTACACACAGAGTATAATATTTCAAGCCATTATTTCCTTTAATTTTGATGAGTATGGCTTACAGCTAATGAAAACCCAAAATCAGTATCTCAGAAAATTAGAATAGTACGTAAGACCAATAAAAAAAAAGGATTTTTTAATTTAATAATAAATGTCAGCCTACTGAAAAGTATGTTCATGTATATGCACTCAATACTTGGTTGGGGCTCCTTTTACATTAATTACTGCATCAATGCGGCGTGGCATGGAGGCGATCAGCCTGTGGCACTGCTGAGGTGTTATGGAAGGCCAGGATTG
>LKNJ01004900.1:0-27459 GCA_002120245.1 Maccullochella peelii | reverse complement strand
TACTAGCCTCTCATCCCGCTGCTGGACGGCGTTGCAGCTGCCTCTGAAGCCTGGAGCGATCTGCTCTGCGGCCGCGAAGCGCTGGAGGGGCGTCTTTGAAAAGACAAGTCGCAGCGGGAGGGACCGCAGTCTCGGTGAGGCTCACGCCGAGCAGAGTGAGCCCTACGAAGGATAAGGTTTCTCAGGGGAACCGATTCCTGCAGCTCCCGGTCAAAGTTGTGGGTTTGGTGGGAGGGGCTTAGCGGAGTGATACGAGGCAGCAGAGAGAGGTGGAAGGTTTTTCATAGGTGCACAGATTTTGCCTACCCCAGCTTTAACACCATTTATCTTGTTTGTGTAGTCCGTACAAAAACAGATGTCTTAAAATGTCACATTGTGGTTTAACGGAAGTTATGTGTCAGACTATTTCCTGGCCGCGGGCAGTGACTTCCTGGAGTCTTGTCTTGTCATCACCATGAGGTTGCCAGTGTGTTAATTCATTTGTCTTTTCATGTCTGTGTGCTAAATGTGAAGCTAGAACCAGCAGGTGATGAGTTTAGTTTAGCAAGAGGAAACAGCTAGCGTGGCTCTGTCCAAAGAAATAGTTCCAGCATGTAACTCCCCGTCAAAACTATTGGTTTTTACACAGATTAAACAAACAACATATAATATGTTAATTAGTGAGCTTCAGAGGTGTCGGTAGTGTGGATTTTAAATTTTTTTTTATGACCGAGCCGGGCTAGCCGTTTCCTGTTTCCAGTCTTTATGCTAAGCTAAGCAAACCAACTGCTGGCTTTAGCTTCATATTTAATGGACAGATATGAGAGTGGTATCAATCTTCTTCATATCTAACTCTTGGTAAGAAAGCGAATAATTCCTTTAAAGACATTGAATATTAGCTCAAGAAATCAACTGTCAGTCACCTAAATCTAAAGATCTTCTTGATCTTGGCCTAAAAGACAAATGTAGTATGTCATATTCTGTTACCAGGAACGTCCATCCCCAGGCTCTCTAACACTTAGACACATTTAACACTTGTACTCTCTCAAACACTAAGTGGGACTGTGGCCAGATCGCTGTGCTTTAGTTGTCCTAACAACATCTGCAGGAGGGCAGCCTAATTTCGCCTGGGCCAGATCCTGTGAGTCTTCACACAGGAGCAGCCAGCGTAATAAACCCAGTTCTGCTCAGTGGCATACCAATCGGGTTTTTCTCAGGGGGCTTCTGAAGTGTATTTTAGGAGCAGACAGAGACTATCGAACGTGACTTGGCCACCAACAGCTGCAGTGCCTTTCCTTTTCCTTTTCTGATGTTGAGTGTGACTGTGGATCTAATACCACTGCAGTTAATAATGCCTTTGATGAAAAATGAATTAAGATGATTTTATGTGGAACAGGGATTGGGTCAGTTTTAGTTCGCTCACTTCAAAATGTTGAGTTAAATTGAATGAATAAAGTTAGATGTGCAATTCAAACAGTATTCTCACAATATTCAGACTCTTCATGTTCAGTGATTTATTAAGTAGATGAATATAAGAACATTTCATGCTGGAAGATATTTAAAAAAAAAAAAAAAAAACCCCATCCATATACGTAATATTTTGAATTAAAATTGAACTGACTCAAACACAGCTACAAGGAAATGTGATCAGAGACTTTTCAAAGTAATTTGGTAGCAACATCTTCTCTTGGTCTCCGCTCTCCTCTTCTGTCTCTCCCCTCCTGGTGTCCAGGCGGTGTTGGAGAGCACGTGGCCTTCCAGCACCAGAGGAGGATACTTCCTGTGGATGAAGCTGAGAAACGTTGTTCTGGGCGTGGCACAGTTCAAACGTGCACTGCGACGACACGCTCCCCTCACCCAGAGCCCTCTGTCAGGTAACTGTGACCAATAACATTCTGCATGTCTGAGAGTAATGATGATGTTGTTGTTGTATCACTGCACAGTTTGAGAATCTGATCCACAGTCCTGCAATGACCCCGCAACCTGGACAAATTTCCAAAGCTGTGGTTTTTCAGTTTATTTTTCTGTAGTCCAAACCAGAGTGAAATTGCATTAATGAGTACTCACTTAATCACTTAATCACTTTAATGTTGCAGCTGGTTAATGTGGAGCTGGTGTACGTTATTAATTACTTTATATACTGCTGGGTAGTTTAATCTATAATAGTGCATTAGCATTTATTAGTTGATTATATTTTGAATTAATAATCTGAATCTGCAAAGTAACTAGTAAATAAAGCTTCAAAATCAATGTAGTGGAGTAAAACGTACAATATTTGCCTCCGAAATGTAGTGGAGTGTAGTGGAAAAGCAGAAAATGGACTTACTCAAGTAAACAAGTACCTCAAAATGTACTAATTTACTAAAAGTTTACTAAAGTTTACTAATTTACTAAAAGTTACTTAAGTAACTTGAGTAAAGTTACTTTCCAGCACTGCACACAAGTTAAGAACATAAAAAATAGCTGAATATGGGCATCAATCCAGATTGTGGTTTGTTTTCAGTTTATTTTGTTTTTACAGCCAAACACAAAAGACTGCTGGCTGTCAATAATCACTTACTTCGCTTCTGAAAGGTTTAATATTAACAATAATAATAATAAACTTGATTTATATAGCACCTTTCATACAGAGGGTGTAGCTCAAAGTGCTTTATGATAGAAGTGAAGAAACAAGAAAATCAATAAAAACAGGCAAATTAAAACAAATACTGCGCAGTAAGGACAAGCAATCAAATGAATAACAAAAACAATGCAGCAAATAGAAAGAATAGGTATGCTAAGAACAATAAAATATATAAAAGATAAGAATAAAACAAAGGAATAGTGACAGTTATGCTGAATAAATAAGTTTTCAGTTGTCGTTCACAGAGCTTGCATCTCTTTTAGCGTTGGGTAGGAGTTCCATAGTTTTGGTGCAGAGTTAAAAAAGGCTGAGCTGCAGATTTTCTTATTTGTGTGAGAGTTTATATTAAAAAAACCGGCAGCAGAGGATCTAAGAGGCCGTGAAGGATTTTAAAACGACAAATAATTAGTTAATAATTAGTAATGTAGGCCGGTCCCAAACCATTAAGAGCCTTGTAAACAAGTCAAAGGTCTTTAAAATCGATCCTGCACTCAGGACAGTGACTGACATGTTCAGGTGTATTAAAGCTTGTGCATGAGGACAGTTTTGAGTTTGAGTGGCATCAATGCTGGCAAAATGAACAAACGTACATGTAGATACACCACAGAAAAGCCCATTTTTTGTTTGCATTGTTTTCATTGTTAAAACAATGACATAAAAATAACATTAGAGTAACATGAGTAGAGTCTTTATCCAAGAAGGTGAGAAATGTTTGGTAATGTTACACATGGAAAAACTTTGCTTGCTGTTTTAAATAAATCAGTTAGACTAGTAGCTAATGATCATTAATCATTGAATATAATCTAAATAGATGATGATCAAAGACTTACAGAGCAAACTGAAGGATAATAACATCATAAACAACACATGGTCCCACTTCAGTCTCACATAGTCACATCCATGTATCTCAAGTTCAGAGAAGAAAATCAAACTACCCACCATTTCTAAAATGACATTTGTCAGTTGTAATAAGTGACCAGCAGAGTGGAAAGGTAAAACTATAAAACACAACTATCTCAACATGTGTGGTTTAACTGCCCTGCATGCCAGTGAACACCTGCACACCCAGCACATGCTAATCCCCGTCCTGCTAATCCCCCTGGGTTTTAAGATCCTCCCTGTTGGCAGTCGTAAGCATTGCGTTCTTAAACACTCCTCCTGAGTTCAGTTTGAAAGACATATACACACAACTAAGAGACACAAGCCACAGTTGGATTTCTCTTCATTTATTACTTTTATGTTACTGATGACATTATTTATAATCAGTGTTCGTACAAAGTCTTGAAAGTTTGGAAAAATCTTAATTTTAACTGTTATGTTTTCAAGGTTAGGAATATGCTTGAAATGCTTCGAATACACTCCTTGAAAAATGCTTGATTTTCAACATAATCTGGTGCTTCATCATCGACACAATCACTCATGTAAACCAAGAATATGTCGTCACATTTGTTTGTTGTCTCCTGGCATTTATAGAAACAATTTAGATGTGATGATAAAGGCTTTGAGAGTCTGGAAATGTTTGGTTTAGGTACCTCTCGCTCCCCTCCCGTCACACATCATATACTGTATAAGATGCCTTCACAGAGACACAAGAGGTGAAAACAAGCAGCCAACGCTTATTTTTACACATCCTGTTATTTTCTAATAACATCCTGGGAAGTTTCCTGGAAACAACAAATGGAGTCAATGCTCTGCAACAGTTATCTGAGTTAAGTTAGTTGTGTTGAGTGTAGAAGCACTTGATTTTTACATGGATTTCCTTGAAAGCACTCTGAAATCTTGACATAAAGAACAACATTTAAACCCAAGTAAATATTCATGTATTATTGGAAACTTATTTCTCCATATATGTTAAATCATTTATTAGCTTTCTTTGTAGACAGGTTTTACATTTGTGCACGTTCACTTGACCTGCTGTGCACCGATGAAAAGATTCTCTAGGCTACTCTAGCAGTTAATTGGAATTAATTAGAAGTGTAACAATTGAGTCAGTCTTTGTTTTCCCCATAATTAGTACTAATTTACATCTAAACGTTCCTATGTATTCACAGCTGCACATCAGTTCCTTTCTAGGAAACCTTTGGAAACAATTGCACCCATAAATAAAAATGTTAGAACCACTGTTTAATCCCGGTAGCTGGAATTTTTATTTCATTTTTCACATCTCAACATTATGCATGAAGTATTTTTAAGCTTTTTAAAAGTTATGTTATCAATCATTCTTACTGTATATGCTGGTTTCTTCGTGACATTAAAAACACTATACAACACAGACTCATTGGGACAGTTCTTGTAGCACGCTTATCAACACTTGAAGATTTTTTAAAAATTCAAAACAATAAAAAGAAGGAACAGTTGACCGCTTGTGGAGCAGAAATGGCGCCCGGCTTCCTTTAACGCCTTGTTGTCTTTGGGCAGATGGCAGCGACCTGGACGCTGTGAGTCACGGCAGCCTGGATAGCTCTGCCGACACTAACCTGGCCGAGCAGGGCCCCTACGCCACTGACTCCGTCAAAGTAGACCCCACTGACGATAGATCTAGCACAGGTACACTCAACATGGCTGCTGCTTGACTCAGTCTTTCACAGGCAGCCATCTTGTTCTACATCTTTTTCTTGTCTCTCAATGACATTTTTTATCCTCCCTCCTCATTTGTCCCGCTCACCGACCGGCCTCGTCCACGTTTCCCTCTTCCTCTTACACCTCCTTACTTCTGCTGCCTGTTTTTCCGCCTTCCTTTCGTCCCTTTTGTCCATCCATATCTCTCCCTGGTTTTGCGGCTGTGGTTTCTGCTCTGCTCTGTCCCTAACCCTGCCCTTCACTCTGGCCCTGCCTGTGTTGCCCTTGCATGCAGCCAGCCGTGGGGGCGGCAGCGTGGGCTCCAGGGCCCTGGCGGCCCACTCACACTGGGGGGGCTCTGAGCTCAGAGAAGCCACCCTCCACCCAGGTAAACCTCTCTGTCAGTCTGCCTGTCTGTCTCTCTCTGGTTGCATTTTTCTGTGTCATCTTTTTTATTTTCTGACTTTCATCGTCACGCTTTCATCGGCCACTGTGTCATCTCTCCATCCAGCACATCACAGTCTGCTGCTCCTCTCTCGCTCATCTCTCTTTTGCATTTACTCTCTTACTCTCACTCCTCGCTTCACACAGAGTGATTTGTCATTGTCAATTATGGCGAGTAATTACCCAGAGGCACATTCTTTTTGATTACGGAAATAATTTTAATCATAGAGACGGCAGCTCGGCAGGAGACGTTGCCTTGTGCGCAGAAAGACTGAGAGGGAACCACAGGTCACAGCACAGAAGGAGGGAAGGACCTTGATGTGCAGTTCATTGATTATTACAGTCCTGGAATGAGTTTTGTCAATTGCCGTCAGTTGTGAGTTGAGCCGAGCTGTGCAGCCTCATGTTTTATTTAGAGATGACGGCCACAGAGGTTCATGGGAAAGATGAAAGAGGAGAACAAACCATCGGACAGCTGGTTGCCTGGAAACCCAGGGAAGTTGTAGAGACAGATGGAAGAATCATCCTCGAGTGACGGCAGGGTCCCCCCCCCCCCCCCAACAGTTAAATTCATTAGCAGCTGCGAAACTGTATTTAGTTTCCTTACAGTAACTGTAGATCTCTGCATGCCCTGAGGAGGATCCTTTTATTCAGCACAGCTTAGCCGCCTTTTCTCTCCCTGCAACAGTGCTGTGCCTCCTAGGATTGAGGAGATGAAAGGGAAGAAACGCCTCACTAGTTTCTTCTTCTGTATGTTGCATTTACCTCTCCTACCACATTATAAAGCTACAATAGATTCACATTTTTGGTTGTGTTCAGTAAATACTGTGAGAATAAAGGACCTCAAACCTGAACAGTTTGTCCAGCAATAGCAGAGGCGTCACATGCAGTGTTGCTGAAGTGCAACTATTTTGAGAGAGAGAGATTTTTTTTTTTCAACTTGAATTGTTCCTCTGCATAGATTTACCATGCGTTGTGTTGCATATTTCTGTGATCTTGTGGTTCAGTATCAGAGACTTCAGTGCCCATCGCATCTCTCTCATATGTCTCTTTCTCCCTTTGTCTCTGTTCTCTAGGGGATCAATCAGATTTGGGTTATAACTCGCTATCCAAAGAGGAGGTTCGGAGAGGAGACTCCAGTGCCCAGGACTCCGCCCCTGACAAAGATGACAAGAAGGAGAGCGACTGCAGCTCCTGTCAGTAGTCTGTCTGATCTGATACCACCTGATATTTCTGTCTACTGTACCTTCTAAAAAATGATAACTTGACAGCCTCGCAGCCACACGGGATTTCCCCTTCCTCTGCCTTTCTGTCTCCTCCAGAGATGATTCATTCATTTTGGTTTCCCAGCATCAAATCATTTCAGTTTTGTGTGTCCTTCAATGGATTTTCTTTAAGAACCAGCTGTGCGCATAGTAAAAAAAACAAGGACGATTTTAAATTGTAATTTTTGTGTTTGCAGTGTCAGAGACAGAGAGCGCCAAGGGAAGTAAAGACTGCCTTCCTCAGCTGGACATGGAGGTCCATTCCTCCTTCAAATCCCGTGGTATTGTTCGCAGCAGCTGCCCATACGACAATTCATCCTGTAAACCCAAGAGCTCCGCCAGCGCAGGTAAAGAAGAAAACTTAAATAGATAGTTTTGCAAAGTAGAGGGAGATGCTGGGAACTGAAATGTTTTTCTCCGCCGAACTGTGAATTCCCATTTCAAAGTTTTCTTTTAATGATATCCTCAGTGTTCCTCAACATAGAAACACAGACCTCCAGGTTTAATTATTTCAATACCCATGAGCCTCAGCTGCTGTTGCTATGGAGAAGAAACCAGAGGAAAGAATCAGAGCTGCAGCCTATTAAGAACACAACATCTGAAAGTCATATGATTTTAACTGCTGAATGTATTATCTTATATCTACAAAGCCTAATCTTCCACTCATCATTAGCAGCCCATGCAACTGAATTTTAAGCTCAGTGATTGGGTGTTTCTTACTAAAATGTTCTTTGGCCGTAGTTAACGTATGTACAGAGGCTTGCACCTTTTGACTTATCAAAGAACCTGATATTTTCTGATGTAGTTGCTCTTATTTTGTATTAATGATTTAATCAGGAGGGTTTCATGTCCATCCAAGCTTTGAAGAGCTCCAAAAGTCAGTCACCTTACATTCAGTCTGCAGTCACCTGCAGAAAATGAACAGGACGTTTTACTTTGTACTCATGTCAATCTCAAACTCACTCATGTCACCTCCTAATACAAATTCAAGTGATTTAGTAGTTCTTCCCCTCCGTCTCCCTCAGGCAATGTTGCAGGTCTCCTCTTCACTTCCTCCCTGGATGAGATCGGTGAGGTCCAGACCAACAGTTTGCTCAGGAGACATAAGAGTGCTCTGGAGGAGGTGGTGGGCAGCGCCAGCAGTGGCTCGGCTCTTGACTGGCAGGGCGCGAGGGGCCGCCGGCTGAGTGGCGACACAGTGGGCAGCAGCGGCAGCGGCACCACTGTCCTCGGCCTGGGTATGAGCCAGGGTGAAACCGACCCAGAGAAGATTGCAGGACATCTGGGCGCAGATGTCAAGATTCTCTCCGGTGCCAACTTAAATAAGAATAAGAGACCTCGTTCGCTGGCTCTGGGTGGGTTAGAGGGGGCTGCTGCCAAGGCGGGAGCTGCCAGAAGTCACGATCACCGGGAGGAGGAAGAGGAGGGACAGGACTCCAGTGATGAGGACAGAAGTAATACAGAGGCCATTTTTGACTTGGAGGATTTGGATTTAGACAAGCCTGCCACCGGGGCTGGCATCAGCTCTCACAAAACCAACAAATCTCATAAGAAACCTGTCGAACGCAGCGCCAGCTACAGTGGCATAAGCACCGAGACATCCAGAGGAACTGTCAAGCGCACAGGCATTGAGACGGGCTATGACCCTCTCTCCCTGCTGGCAGCAGAGTCACAGTCCGAGCAGGAAAATGAGGATCAGTACCCAGAGGGGGACGAGGCCAGCACGCCGAGCGCCCGCAGGCACCTGGCCAGGGAGATCGAGCTCTACATGAACAACATGGGCAGCCCGCTGAGCAGCCGTACACCCAGCCTGGACCTGCAGGACCCGGCCAGCCCCCTCCTTCTCCACCCCTCCTCACTCTCTGCCCCCCGCAGAGCCAGCCTGCCTCACAGCTCCCCTCTCAGGACTGCTGGAGTACCGCGCTCCCGCACCTTCCACCCGCCCTCGCCCTCCCAACCCATTTCACGCCAACGTCTATGGTCGTCGCCTCCCTGTCGCAGCTCCAGCACCACCCCGAGCCCCAGCCCTCGACCCAGCCCATACAGGGAGAGGGCAGACAGGATCAGCCTGGCGTCACCTTCACCCTCCTCCTCCTCCTCTTTCGCTCTTGACACTCTGCTCACACCAACGCTTGATGTATTCAAGACCAGTGTGTTCTCTGCTGGGAAGGGCGTGGCAGAGAAGGCAAGCCGCTGGTATTCCCGCCTTGCCACATACACCACACCTACCAAGGTACGGAGTCCAGTTAACTTATTGTAGTGTGGTAATGTGGTAAAGGCCCCAGCGTTCTCGAGATCACTTAGATCAAATTGTTATGGGAATCTTACTGTTATGTTCGGATTTTAAGAGCACAGAGAGCTCCAAATAGGTTATATAGAAATGGTGACCTGATTTTAAACCTATTTTTTATTTGAGAAAAGTATCAGACACATCTCAATCTGTAATGCGAGGCAAATATGATGTGTAGTAAATGGGATAAAACCTCCATAAACGCTGGTGTGGTTGCATTTTAGCACTGTAGTAAATCTGTGGCACAGAGTATTAAGCTCTCATATAAGCAGAAGTCCAAGAGGAGCCTAAAGTTGGAGAGCTGCTGCCATCTTGTGGGCTTTTGAGTGTCTGACAACAGTATTCTTCCGATGGACGGTGCGTAAAAGCCTCCAACCAACTCCAACTATATTGGTCAAGTCTGCTTTCTGGGTGTTACTGTTTCCACAGCAACAACAACAAAAAAACTTTACTAGTACCACAGAGACAACATGCATCTTCTTCTTCATCTTCGTCTTTCTTTGCACTCACTATCCACAGTCAATATCAGAGCTCACCTCCTGCCATGTACAAAACGTAGCGTTCTGTGCGGAGACGGCGCTAAAATGCAGTTTGGAGATCTGGCAACACGACTGCGTGTGAACTCTTCACTGAAGCTTCTGTTACCTTAATCAGCTGCATAGTTTGTGGGTTTGCTGAATGTTATTTGCTGAAATAGCCAAGTACTGTACCTTTCCAGTGTTCGTATATAATATCTTTCTAGATTTGAGTGATTAAGGTCATAGGGAAAAGATGCATTTGAGTGGGATTTGGATGTCAGTAAAAATGTCTTATTTGTTCCCCTTAAAATATGTTACATTTTTTATTGTACCACATGTAAACAGTCTTAGTTGTTAGTCAGTGCTGAACCTGATCTGCTGTTGCTGTGAGCATTGTAGTTTTTAGGATTAGACTCCTGTGCAGTCCATGACCACATTAACCTGCCCGCCTCCCCTCCGTTTGTCCAGGACGGTCACAGTGACCATCTGAGTGTGTCCTCCCTCGGTGTTGGAGATCCAGACTGCTCCTCCCTGCTAGATGAGGAGGACTGCGGGGAGTCAGGGAGCTCCGTGGTCTCTCCACAGAGGAACAGCCCCATGGGGCCCCGCAGGAGCCCCAGACGCAGCCCCCTCCGTAGCAGACTGGACAGCCCCACTGCAGGCTCCAGCCTTGGGAGACCCACATCTCTGCTTCCTGGTACGATCAACCCTCGCTCGAGTGACAGTTCTCAGCATCAAACGCTTACTTCACTTTGTCAAACATAAAAAGACTGATGACGTCTGAAGAAACATTATATTGATAGCTTTCCTTGTTAGTTTCTAAAACGATCAAATTACTCTGTGACCCGTCTTTTCCAAACGTAGAATCTTTGCTGATAGTGTATAGTTTGATTATTTGACTGTCACTCTCGATTCAATATTCATTCTTCATCATATTTGCCTTCTGCTTAGTGACAATGAGACAGAGACAGAAAATGACAAGCACAGTTTATTAAAAAGGCAAAAAACATAAAACATATCTCCCACTTTTCCCTAAATAATATACAGTAGACGTGTCACCAAAAGAAGTCCCTAAAATGGGATGAAAGAATGCCGGTCATTTCATAAATGTGTCAAGAAATATGTTCTGTTGGTGACATGTTGACTCCTTACGTATCGTCACATGATCTGATCAGTCTTCATACTCCTGCAGGATGTGTCCTCTCTCCGCCTGGCTTCCCTCTGCCAGACAAGTCGGACCTCGGCTCTTCACGCTACACCAGCAACACCAGCATCTTCAACAACTATGCCATGGAGGTAAAACTACCCGATGAAAAGTAGAATTTAGCAAATTTGAGAAAGGGAGCATCATTGCAGCTAAGAATTTATAGTTACAGTTAAACAACATGAACGGACAAAATCTAAATAGCACATGATACAGGCACAGTATGAGTTAAAGGTGGATAAAAAAAGCATCATAAGCCATTTCTTAAAATTACACTTCAATGAATAATATGATGGGGACTCCGATTGTGGTACTGAATTCCATTGATGCTTTGAGTGATGCTCTGAAGGAAAAGACGGCCCGACTAAATGCAGTTTGTTGATGATTACTCTGATGGTATTTCACTCACAGTTTTAGAAACAGCTTTCATAACTTTCAGGAATGGAAAACTGCTTTCCAAGTTAATCATATAGATTCTCCCTCAGCAGAATATTTATTTACATTGGTATAATTGTAATGTTTAATTTGCTCTGGCAGATGCATTTGCGAATTGGCCTGGCGATGTCGGGCTACTATATTTGGCTACAGCAAAGTCAAGAGTATAATAAACCTGAGGGCATAGCAGCAGACTGCATCTTGGTGGTACAGGATTGTGTTTAGTTAAGTCATGCAGCAATCAGAAATTTATCCTCACCCTTTACCCAGTCAGAAATATTTATCCAGGCTGTGACATAAAATCATACTAATAAAGTCAAAACATATAAAGCAGCTTTCAAAAGTGGTCCAAAGTGCTTTGCAGGCAATACAAATTAATTAAACATTAAAATAAAGGGAATCAAAATGACAGATGGTCAGTGTTGCAGAATATAACGACAACGTAGATCATCTTAATCAATTAATCTTGACCAGCTTTGGTCTGTAAGCTCACCTGCCTCTGTGTGTGTGTGTGTGTTTCCAGCTGCTGATCTCCAGCTGTTCTCGCTGTAAGACGTGTGACTGCCTGGTGTACGACGAGGAGATCATGGCTGGCTGGACAGCAGACGACTCCAACCTGAACACCACCTGCCCCTTCTGTGGAAACCCCTTCCTGCCCTTCCTCAACGTGGAGGTCAGGGACATGCGAGGACCCGGCAGGTAGACCAAGACACCTTAGTACTGTAACGCTGTAAAAATATAATTGTGTGACAGGGTTGTTGTCTTTTTCAGGACCGAGTGTGGAATAATAATTTTTTTTTTCGTATATATTCAAATTATCACACGATCTGTAGCATTTAGACTCTGCTGTATGGACTCTTTGTATTAAAAGGTACAAAGAAGAGAATGGCATTTCATTTTTCTCCCCTGTTATTAGGTTTTTACTGATATTGGTTGATTACTGTGATTACTTATTGATTACTTTTTTTTTTAACTATCTGCTTTTCTTTTTGTCTGTGTTTTCTTAAAGCCACTGAAATTTGAGTGTGTTTATCGCTAACATTAAGTTAAAGTTAAGTTAAAGTTCAGAGAAAAACATTCTTAGTTATTATTTATTAAGAGTTTAACACTCAAAAACTCAGCTAATCTTCTTCACCAGGGGTTTGTGGGTGTAGTTTGATCAGATTTGATTGGCAGTGGCCTGGAAACATAAGCTAACAATCCCACCACTGTTTTTTCCAACCCACTTCAAAGCAGCGAGAACAGACGGAAACAGAAATGCAGAAATCTCTGCAGTAAAATAACCAAATCTGTTCTAACTTCAGCAGATATTAGTGTGTTCATGTTACCCCCCCGCCTCATAAAATAAAAGTAAAAAGAAAATATGTGTTCAGGGCGTGTAAAGATTAGGCTTTGAATCTCAATACGATCTGAAATAAAGATTAAACAAAAAAAGGACATAAATATCCAGAAACACAGTCATAGACTCCCATGTGCTCAGTCGTTACATTGATGTATTAACATTTAACAAATTTAAAAATAGTATTGTGAACAGGATGAAATGCTACATTTTCTAATCACATTATTTGACTCCATTAATTTCTGACCCCTGCTGTATGATAAAGCCGTCCATCTCATAATAAATTACCTTGAATGCAGAAAATAAACACCTGACTTGACTTGAAGTTTGATTTTCAATATACAGCAGTAAATGTCATCCCTCCCTCTGTGTGCCCTCTCCTCTCCTCTCCTCTCCGCAGGCTTTTCCTGAAGGGCAGCCCGTCGGTGGACGAGGCGATGACCTCCACGTACTCGGCCTCCACAGGTTTGGACACGGGGACGTCCACCTTGTCCACTCCCTGTCCTACAACATCTGTATTCCCTCCCTCCCCTGTGATTGGTGTCCAGGAGTGCTCCGGGAGTGGAAGGTACACCACACTGTTCATTTATTTACATGCTGATCCTAAAATGAATTGTTTGTTTGCTTGCCGGTAATTGGTTTGCTGTACTATTTAATAACTTGTTGTTCAATCAGTGAAAGAAGATTCTTTTGAAAGTATAAGACAAGAGCTTTGGTGGTCATAGAAAATATTTTATAAGAGATAAACCATATTGTACGGCAGCGTATTGCTACCATGCCAGGAAAAGTTTGTTATAACAAGGTGTTTTTCACATTATTACAAGATATTTTCACGTTATTACGACATACAAACGTATCACCTTATAGCAGTACTATTTATAAATAGTGTATTGTTATAACAAGAAAAGCCTGTTATAACATGATGTTATGTCATAATAATGTGAAAATCTTATTACATGAAAATATCTTGTTATAAGGCAGCAGGTTAAACACGGATTCAATTGAACCAGAAAGCAGCTGACATGAGGCCTGAAACAATTTCAGAGCTTTAAGCAGAAAACCTGACACAGATCTAACTCAGAATATAAGAACTTGAAACTTTTTTTTGTTCTCGTATTCTAAAAAATAAAAAAATCAAATCAAATTACACAGCACGTGTAATTTGATTTGATTTTTTAATTTTTTCCAGCTCATCTTCTTTCAGCTTCCAGTTTGTCTGATTACACAATGCTTTTGAAGTAGGAACCTACTGTAGCTGCATCCACATCTGCATTGTAAAAGAGTGATGTGAGATCTGCAGCACCTGGTCCTAACAAAGCTCTGTCTCTGTGTGTGTGTGTGTGTGTGTGTGTGTGTGTGTCTGTCTGTGTGTGTGTAAAAACCCTCATGAGGTTATGAAATGTGCGAGCAACAGTGCATGATACCCTGATGCCAAGATATCAGGCAGCAAAAAAAGTGATTTACTGTATTTTGTGTGTTTTTGCTGAATATTATTAATGTTATTTAAACATCTGGATTCTGTTTTGTCTGTTTGATCTTTTTATGAATAAGTAAAACTACACCACACCTCGAGTGACTGTTTTACAGACTAAAAACTTATTTTCCTTTAAAAAGAAAGTTGCAGCTTCTTGTGATTTGTTAAATGTTGTGACTGTGAGGTGACTGACCGTCTCCGCTGTGTCTTCAAAGGACTCGAGCGACCAGGGCTCAAGGTATCAACATCCCCACCGACCGCCGGCAGGGGGCGCTGTCCCCCGGAGTGCCCATGGCCCGCAGCGTCAGCGCCTTTGGTCCCCTGGACGAAGCATCCCGACGCAACCGCTGTGTGCCGACATCAGGCAGCCTGCCCAGCCGTCTCAATGAAACCACGGTTTGTCTCAACACACATTTCAATCATTTATACAATAATAATAATAACATATTTATTTATATCGCATTTATCAAAACAAAGTTACAAAGTGCTTCACATAGCAAGCAAAGCACACGTAAAAAATATAGAAACACATACAGAAAAGTACTAAACGAAACCACATGACATAAACAGAATTAAAACTAGAATCAGATGAATCAGGGAAAGCAGTGCAATAAAAGTAAGTTTTAAGCTTAGATTTAAAAGAAGCCACTGACTCAGCCTGCCGTATTTCCTCTATTTTATTTTAGTGAACTCTGTTAAATCTAGATTTTTTTGTCCCACCCAGGACCCGCTGAGTATGGAGTGGCGTCTCCACAACCCCGAGCCGGTGACGGTTCCCTACCTGAGCCCGCTGGTGCTGTGGAAGGAGCTGGAGAGTCTGCTGGAGAACGAGGGCGACCCGGTGATCACAGAGGCCGACATGGTGGACCATCATCCCATCATCTACTGGAACCTGGTTTGGTACTTCAGGCGGCTGGACCTGCCCAGCAACCTGCCCGGTCTCATCCTCACCTCTGAGCACTGCAACAGAGACTCCCAGGTCAGACGCACACGCGCGCGCACACACACACACACACACACACACACACACGTTGACATAGGGCACTTTTGGAGACTTACCCTAAGTAACCACTGACCCAAAAATCAGCTTTTTCCCCAATTGGGGACATGGCTTTTGTCTCCAATAGGACAAGCCGTCCCCAATTAACTGGTCTTTAGTCTGAAATGTGTCCCTGGAAGTAGGCTAAGTCAGAAACACACACACACACACACACACACAAAAACATACATCATCATTTTCATTTCATAGCACTTTTCTAAACAAAGTTACAAAGTGCTGTCAGTGTTTCACTGCCCCCTCTGGGGGAAAGTTTTAATTCTGTTGCGCCTGTTATCACGCCTAACAGTGATGTCACGGTGTACTGACACACCCTGGAGTACACTTTACATCACTGCAGCAAGGTGAGAAGTTAAACTGCTGGAGGTCAGCAAAAACAAGATTTTCAGCTGCTGTTGCGCTCTAAAATCCAGATTTCACATCTGTAGTCGCTTTTGTTTATCAAAAAATGTACACTTTACACTGGAAGCTAAACTCAGCAATACTGTATGTGGATTCACCTGCAATTTTTACCAAAAAACTCATTGTCTTAAATCTTTTCAAATTTCCATGGAAAAATGTTTTTCACCTGTTTCTTGTGTCTCTGTGCACCCCCCCAAAAACTAATCGGAGACAAATGAGATGCTGATTATGTCAAGTAGCAGTCATATAGTGCAAATTATATTTTTAAAATCTGGATTTGTATAATTTATTATTTTGATCCAATTTATCAGCTAAAAATATATTAAATATTTAATATTGGTGAATTTGGATTAATCAGTATTGGATCATTTGGATTAATTTATTTTATTGCCAAATTTATACGGTGAGGTAGATGATGTAGTGGAGGTTAAATGAAGTGAATCAGAAGGGTGTGGAAATGACACAACTCTCTCTCCCTCTTGTGTCTCGTCAGATCCCTCGTCACTGGATGTCGGAGGACAGTAAACACGTGTTGATCCAGATCCTGTGGGACAACCTCAAGCTGCACCAGGACCAAATCCAGCCTCTCTACATCCTCTGGAACACATACAGTGAGTCACACTGATCTGGCCTCTCTGTGTCTGCTGAACAAACCCGTTTAAAATTCAGCAGGCAGTCGGCTAATTTACTCACACGAGTACTGAAACAGCTGAAATGTTTTCTTAAGAAACTGCAATTAAACTGTTATGATCCTCAAAGCAGCAAAAGAAATAACAGTTTCAACACAAAAGCAGAGTGATCCTCGTGTGTGGATACAGCAGGAGTAGACTATATGTATTTTTTGTGTACTTCTAATTTCTGTTCGGATTTCTAACCAAAGGCGGAGACAGATCACTACTTTTACTTTACTTTAGAAGTAAATGAAAAAACAACAACAATTAGCATGTTTTACTGTTCATTTTAAGTTGAATATGTATCTGCAAATCAACGTAGCCTTTTTTTTATTGTGAGTGATTGCAAATAGGCCTACAGTATATTATTTAATTAAATTTTTATATTAGTTTATATGTCACATGTTGTATGCATACTGTATATGCTAGTTGTTTTGGAGGGGGTGAGGGGTGGCATGCCAAACAAAAAATGTCCTATGAAGGGGTGCTGTGGTTTTAGTTTGGGAACCACTCTGGTCTAGATCACTAGTCAGTGTGTTTCCAGTTTTATGCACATTTTCATTTTGCACATTAAAAAGCCGCCAGTTGGTGCATAAAAAGGAAATGTTTAGCGGAAACAGACTTGGTCAATAAATCATGACGTGCATGAAGCTTGTGATTTCACATCAGATCTGCGTGGAGTGACGAGGAAACTGTAACCTTCCTCAAAAAATACATGCAACAAATATAAATGCCATATTTCCATCGTTTTATAAATTGAGCTTCAACTGGATCTCTTTGAATTATGTCTTCTTCTGTTAAGGTTTAATGGCACCTGACTGGAGAATTACCGCCACCAGCTGTTTATCTCAATGCGCCCAAATCCTAATATTCGCGTAACGGTAGTAGTGGATGAAAACGAGCATTAATGAGGATTGTCTTTTGCTGTTTTTCTGGAAATTTGGTTAAAATGTATATTTCAGATTGCTACATTTGGATGGAAACTTGCCGATTGTTGTTGTTCAGGTCTATTTTGACATTTTTCAGATTTACGCACAGTATGTAATTTCTGCCGCTAGGGGTCTCTCAATCAAAACAATAACAAAAGACGTAGTTTGAGGATGTCATGAAATAGCGTGGGATCATGGGAGTTGTTGTCTTCACTGTTAAACAACCACCACTGCCGATAAAAATCTATCTGACAAGGAAATGTATTAAAAGTTTTATACACGTTGCGTTTGTTCACGTTATGCCAATTCATTCTAATGCAACGTTAGCTAATGTAGCGTTAACTTGCAGTTAACTTATCTGACTATAAAACCTCGAACACACACACATACATTAATTTAGTTAGAGTAGTGAACAGTGGGATTTGTGATCACTGTGAATGATCAGACTGTGGTGCTAACATGTCTGTTGCTTCGCTCAGTCTGTAGTAATTGATTATTTAATGGAGGAGGAGGCAGCCAGCTAATCCTTGTGCTAACAGGCTCTGTCTGCTCTCTGTCTTCCAGGGCTTAATTGTACTCTGTTGTTAGAGAGTGAGTGTTCCTCTCTGCTGCAGACTCCCACAGATGAGTCCTGTTGTTTGTGTGCTGTGCTGTCTGAGGCCTGCTATCTCCCTCTGTCGTGTGCTCTTTGCTTGATGCATTGTTGCAGTGTTGTCTGTGGAAAGCCAGCCTCTACTGTTCATGGTGTTTGGAATGAAAGTGTCTGTGCAGCCTGAACTCTTGTGATGATGATTTTCACAGAGGGATTATTTGTTGTTTTGACATGGAACGTGTTTGTCTCAAATACAGCCCTCGCCTCTGTATTTGAATGAAGGTTTGCATCTCTGCTGAATGTTGTTTCTCCACTCGTTTACAACTTTTAAAGATGGACAGTGTTGTAGTACTTAAAGGGCTGGGTACTGAACACCAACCACATTGTGCTGGTACTCCTGAACACCTTAATTCTCCATCATCTTTCAGTCACCAGGAGAGGGTTACACAAGCTCATAAATCCATTACTAAGTTTGCGTGTAAAATCTTTCCTAGTATTTACTCAAATCGGGTTGCACCATTAAACTTAAGAAAGGTCTCATAATAAAGACGTTATGTCTAGATCAGTAAGGAAACATCTGTAGCGCCTCTATCAGAACAATGTGAACAACAAGTGTCTGTTGCATCACAAGCTGTAACACAACTTTAAAGAATTTGCATTTTTAGGGGTCAAAACAATATATCAAACTTAAACTGTCAGTTCTCCGTTTTATATTATATTGCATAAAAATATGTGTTTCAGAGTGGGAAATATCTAATTATGCGAACCTAACAGACGTTATTTGGTCATTCAGTCCAATTTGCATAACATTTTTTAATTTGAGCTGTATTGTGTCATTTTGTGAAATTTAAAATCTTGTCGGTTTACATTATTATTAAATTGCATTTTAATCTTTAGTGTCAGCTCAGATGTATCAAACATGCATCTTTTACTCTTCAATCTGAACAGGTCATAGCTGTTATAGCGAGACTAACTGTGAACTTGCGATCAGCAGGTGCAGCCGGCTCCTGATAACGGGCTAACTGGCTTCTTTAAGTAACAACTTGTCCAGACATTAGAAGTCCTTCGTCTTTGTTTTCGCTCACAGTAGCAACACAATGCGGAAGAAACAGTTCAAAGTCAGCTTTTGACCGGCAACACGTCAAACCCAACGAAGCACATTATATACAAAGTGAAAAAGTTTCTTAAAAGTACGGAGCCCAGCAGGTGTCAAAGAGAAAAAGAAATGCACAAATTAATGAATCTTTAATTAATATTTTCGAGAGCGCATTTTTTTCCCTCGCTGGGTTTTGTATAAAAGTTTCAACATGCGATGAATCTGAATTGAATCTAATTTTTGATTAAGCCAAAATGTGTTTGTTCCATATTATAAAATTGCAATTGGAAAAAAATTTAAACATTGTTCATATGGTAATGTTATATCCTGTGTGAAGTGATTAAAACTATATACATTTAAATGTATATTATTTATTGTTATGTACTTTTGTTGGAAAAACAGGAAATAATTGTTACTACATACATGCCATGCTAATTCAACACACGCTGTACTTCTAATTACGTTTTTTTTTTTTTTGCCAGTAGTAATATTGTTTTTTAAAATATTGTTACATTTACTACATCTAATTCAACATGCAGTATTATATCAGATGAAGTACTGCTTCATGCCAGTACAGATACCCAGCCCCAAGTACTTTTCATCTGAGTGAAGCCTGTTAGTGATGAAACCATCCTCATTTTGTTTTATTGTTATATGTATTAAGCACTAATGTGATGAGTCCACTGCTGAACTGTGTGTGTACGTGTGTTGGTAGATGTGGGTTACCCTCTGTCCCGACCGGTGTCGGAGGAGGAGAAGCCGTTCAGCGAGGAGTTGCTGCAGAGCGTGGTGAAGAGCATCCAGAGGAACGACGTCAGCCGGCCGATGGCTCAGCTGCTGCAGCTGCTGGGCCAGACGCTCGGGGTCAAACGGCAAAGGTCAGCACCGACACGTCAGCTTTATTTATTTATTTATTTATTTATTCAGCTCCAGAGTCATCACTGCTGGAAAACACCTTATAGAGGTTCTTCCATGTTTAAACAAACACGTAATCTCTCACGTTGTGCAGAGATTCAGTCAGTAACTAAGTAAAGTACAAGTACCTCAAAATTGTACTTGAGTAATTCCATTTTATTACTATTTGTTACTTTATACTCCACTACATTTATTTAATGAATTTAGTTACAAGTTACAGATTCAGATTATTAATACAAAATATTATCAACCAATAAAATTATATTGGTATATAAAGTAAGAAGAATTAGACCCACCTTTACCAGCTGGACATTTATACATATATTAATTTATCAGTGATTATAATCCAGTAATATAAATGATCCTGAAATGGACCATTCTGCATAATGCATACGTTTACTTTTGGTATATTTTGCTAATACATTTGTACTTTTACTTGAGTAAGATTTTGAATGCAGGACTTTAACATGTAAGAGTATTTCTACACTGTGGTATTGCTACGTTTACTTAAGTAAATGATCCGAGTACTTCTTCCACCACTGCAGAGAATGGAGACTTTGCTCAGATTCGATTCATGTTGATTATAATTGTTTCCAAAAGTTTCAAGACCACAATCAGGGTTCGTATAAAGTCTTGAAAGTTATGTTTTCAAGGTTAGGAATATGCTTGAATTCGAATATACTCCTTGAAAAATGCTTGATTTTCACCATCTACACAATCACTCATGTAAACCAAAATCTATTAATATTTGAAATATAATGATCCCATCGTCATATTTGTTTGTCTCCTGGAATTTATAAGATGTGATGATAAAGGCTTCGATAGTCTGGACATTTTGGTTTAGGTACTTTGAAAGTGCTTGAAAAGCACTTGAATTCTACTCTTAAAAAGCTGTATGCACAAACTTCTTAAACCACCGGTTAACTCAGTTAACATTCACTAACAGCACAATAACACAGGAGTTAGTCACCTTCTTTATGAAAGGTGTGTTTAATGAGGTGTTTGAATGTCTGGTATGAAGGCAGTGTTTCCAATGAAGTTTGTCTGTATAATAATCCATCTGTATGATCATTATGTTCCACTTATATTTTCCGCTAAATACACGGCTACTGTGCCTGACAGGTTTAGCTAACGGTATTATGTGGTTGTATTGGAAAAAGTAAAAACATTAATTCAGTTTGTTTAGAGAGGAATGATGAAAATTGAATTGATTGAAAAAAGTGTCTGAAAACATGTGGGACTCTCTCTCCTCCTCAGGAGTTTGTACAGGGACATCCTCTTCCTCTCCCTGGTGGCTCTGGGAAAAGATAACATTGATATCGGTGAGTCATAATTTCATGTTTTAATGATTACATGTCATTTTGTCACATTCCAGCTTTAAAGGAGTTTTTGCACATACCCTAATTTTAGGTCAGTGGTTTTAATTTTTCATTTACGATGAGTTAAAAGTCACTAAAACGCTCCACAGAGCTAAGGTGAACTGCAGAATCGGTTGATATCTCTGTGGGTCTCTACGAGTCATTCGGTCTATTGACGATAGACAAATATTGATTAGAGCAGCTTTAAAAAAGGAGAGAAACAGACTCCACCCACATGTTGACATCCTTCTCTTCTTCCTTCAGACGCCTTCGATCGTGAGTACAAGTTGGCGTACGACCGCCTCATGCCGAGCCTGGTGAAGCTGACCCATAACTGTGACCGTCCTCCCAGCACGGGGGTCATGGAGTGCCGCAGGACGTTTGGAGAGCCTTACCTGTAAACACTCACCCTCACACACGCACCAGGATTAACTCTCGCCACCCATGTCGTTGCTTTAAGACGAGCTCAGGAAAACCTGTTGGAAGACTGTGAATGTGCACTTACGGCAACGCTAAGTGATCAAAAAAAAGGTACAGTTGACAGCGGTCAGCGTTATGTAGCCCGAAACAAAACAAAAAAGTTTTACAGACTTTATCTCCACTAACTGATGATGGAAACACACGTTCATCAACTTCATCCAGCGACGCTCACCTGGTTTATTTGGAAATCCTGTGAAAATTAAACATACACTGTAAATACTCAGCAGTAGAGGATCTTTTTAAAATGCAACATTTATATTGTATAGTCACACAGCATATGAAGACTAATATTAGCAATATTTTAAACTCTTATTTATACAAAGTAAGCTTTATTTATTGTAGTGTCCTCTTTTTGTCCGGCGTAGTGTTTTGTTCCAGAGCGACCTGAACACCCTCCGCTCACCTCCACCAAACTGTGGAGCAGATGTCGCAGTGTGGATTTAGTGTCTGTTGCAAGTGACGATTAGTAGGTTTCTGCGCTTTATGGGTTTAAATTAGAGCTGCAACGATCAGTCAATCGACAGAAAATTAATCAACGACCATTTTGATAATTTGATCAATGGTTTTAGTCATTTTTCAAGCAAAAGTGCGAAACGTTCTCTGGTTCCAGCTTCTGAAAAGTGACGATTTGCTGTAAATGACAGTGAATTGTATATCTTCAGGTTTTGGACTGTTGGTCGGACAAAACAAGCAAATTTAAGAATACAGTGGGAAATTCTGAATAGCATTTTTTCACAATTTTTTTTTAAATGTCACCAACAAAATAATCCACAGATTAACCAGTAATGAAAATATTGAGAGTTGCAGCCCAAATTTAAATGTTTAAAACCACTTTTTAAACTGCCTTTAATGTTAGTGTTGTATCTGAAGATAAATGTCCGCTGTGCTGCCACAATAGTGCTCTACATTTTATTTCATTTTAAATGTAAAGTTTTCCAAAACAGTTAATTTTTGGTTTGTTTACAAAATATTTTTTGAACTTTATTTTTATTTTTTTTTAGTTTTCTTCACCAGTGGATTACCGCGCTGTTAGTTAAAGCGAATCTCAGTGTTACAGTTCGTCTTCGTACTAAACGTGTTGACTGTTGAAACGCACGCCTGCAATCATAATGTGTCGTTTACATGAGTTTCTATAGTTTTACTCAAGTTGAGCGATGAATTTAAGGTTGGGAGAGAGCTCACTACGGTACCAACGAAAAAATACCAAATAAGATGCCAGCACAGTCACTTTTCTGTCCGTGGTCACGCGCAACGCTGATCAACAAGGCTTCTGGGTGATGTAACACACGTTTTGACAGCCATATTGGAGGTTTACAGTTCTGGTATATATTGCATTTTATTTTTGTAGTTTTGACCTCATTTCTGTCAGTTACTACAACATTGTACTCACCAAAAAAAATAGCTGACACCGCTGCCACGAAGTGCGACGGGACAAGAAACATGAACCGTCAGACAAACAAGTTTATCCAGATTATCTAAACCACTTTAATTGGAGGTAAAACTGAGCACACACGATTTGTCTGTAATAATCCCTCATTACATACTGTATCTGTGTTTATGCTTTTGTCTTACATCTGTGGTACAAATTGTTAAACCAGCCTCAGGTTCCAAACCACATATATGAATGTTTATTAATAATAATAATAATAATAATAATAATAATAACTTTATTTATATAGCACCTTTCGAAAGCAAAGTAACAAAGTGCTTTACAATCAAGCAGTCACGTGTGAGGCCTGCGACAGTATTGAATGACTTAAATCTCAGAACTGTTCCGTTATATTCGATAAAGGATTATCTTATTATTATTATGCCGGGTTCAGACTACACAATGTGTTTGTCTGTTAAGGTCACTGCGTCAGATCAGGCGATTATAGTCATAAATTCTTGCCGTGACTCGGCCGAGAGGAATGACAGACTACACGTTGGTCCCTGACCAATCGTAGCTTGCCATCTTTCACGACCTGCATGATGTCAATGGGAAGGAGGGGCTAGGGGACCGACAATGTAAACAAACGATGGCGTTCAAAGCGGTGCGTATGACACTGGCTGTGTTGTGTTCGGAAAAGCCTATGGCGACCTTTCCTCCGTTTCACAGCTCCACCTCGCAGCACCAACATCATCATTCCTCTTTTCGCTCCCTGTGCTCCTATTGGTCAACATCACCGAACACGTCGAGGTATTTGTCAAACTCGGCGAAAGAAGGCAGAAAAATTTGGACACGCTTGTCTTTCTGTCGGGGATGTGCCGCTGGTCCACTATGATACACAAAGAAACGATCAGTTGTCGCTCCCGACGTCTGTTAGGTCGGTATTATCGGGCTGATATTGTGAAGTCTGAACTCGCCATTAGGAGTTAGTAGTGTTTCCATGTCAATTGAAGGGAACAAACTCCCCATGTTGCATTATTAAGATTTTATCATTATCATTGCTTTGTTTTTACTGTCAAATATCTGTGAATATAAAGCCCACAGTGTAGCAGAGGCGCCACAGCTTTGGGAAAATGTTTTAAATATCCCCCAAGGTAACATCCGGTCATCTTGTTTCAGTGCCTGCTGTAGGAAAGTCATACAGCAGCTTTATCTCCACCATATTAAAATAAAACCAAAAAGGATTCTCATTTCAGCGCTCACAGGAAATACTAATGATGCAGTAACAGATGGTAGGATAGCGTTTAGTTCATGTTTAACGTTTGAGCCACACGGAACAGAACTTCTAGATGCCTCCGACTCTGGAGCAAATCCAGAACCTCGAGTTCAGGTCCAATTGTGTGTCATCAGTACAAAGACTTTTATCAAAATGCACCACAAATGCAGAAATGGTAAAATTTGAATGGTATCAATGTCCAGATTTGTTTTTATTTTCACTCAAACCATTTAAGCTGTTTTGTCTCTATAGTCACTGAAAACTACAAGAGAGTTCATATTCTGTGTTAAAATCTGTTCTAAGTGATGTATAAACTGTTTTTTTTTTTTAACATGCACTAGTGTTTGTGAAAGTACGGAAGATGAATCAGGACTTTAATATTGAAAAGGCAAAACAAACCAGACCAAATAGGTTCTGGAGAGAACTGGATTTTGGCCGGTTCAGAACTCGTCACCACACGTTACTTAATGTTCCCATGTGTCTGTTAATCAAAAGAGATGACCAACAGATGACACGATGGTTAAAGGAGGACCTTCGAGTCTAAACTCAGGACGGTCTCATGAATGTCGACCATGTGTGCGATTTGAGGAAACGAATACTGGAAAACGTCAGCAAGTTGCACTTTGCCCCTAAAAAATGAACTTGAAAATGTCGTCGCGCCATCGGGTTCAGGAGAGGACTCATCGACTGCGATGTCAGCAGCTGGAAAAAGCTGCCATTCATCTGTGGATTTTTCTTGGGTTAAAAAGTTGTACAAATGAATGATTTTGTAGAATCTGGGGCCATGTACATTTGAACTCGCCCTTTGTAGTAATCACATTTTATAACCGTTTATTCACACATGTGTAAAGGTCCTTTTTAGCTGTGGCGAAGGATCTGTACAGCGACCAGATCTACAGGACTGTTTAACTGTAAATAAAATCACTTACATGCTCATTGTCAGCTTCTTTTATTCTCTGTATTCTGCTTTTAAAGTACTACTGCAACTTTCAAGTACTAATATTAACTTTTTTAGCCAAGCTAGAGTTAAGGCTCTTGGGAAAGCGATGTTGGTCGATCTAACTATTGAAAAGACTACCATGATTAAACTTGTACAAATATTTGCAGAGCATGACTAATAATTTTGGTGATCCTCTGACTTTTCATCCAGTTCCACTGGCCCTTGTTCAATTCTCAAAAGGTACCTGGTGGAGTTTTTTTTGTTTTGTTTTTACCACTAGTAAATGTTGATGTCGACGATCGACAGCTGGTAGCATTAACGCGCCGAAACGTAGCAACGCACCCGCAAAGGCAGTGAAGAAGGCGGCAGCAAGATAGAAAACATGGATGTAAACGATGCAGGATTTTAAATATTCAAAATAATCTGCTTTGCAAATGTTTTATTAGGAAAAAATTGCATTCAACGTCTTTGTTTAGGATGCACACAATGCGTTTTGGTGAGAAACAGTAAATGTAAACATAACTTGTTTACAAGTAAAACGCCACAGAGCGCCTTTAAGTTGATATATTGTCGGTCTCTAGCATGATAACATTAGTATGTTAGCAAAGTACAGATAAATTTGAGCCTGTGACCATGCTAACCGTATGCATGAACAGAAACAACATACCAAATGTTAACATGTTACCATTCTCTCTGTGAGCTTGTTAGCATTAGCGTGCTATAATCTTACTAGCTAAATGTCAACATCCAACGTTGCATGCACTTAAGCATGCTAAAGTTAGCATTTAGTTTGAAACACTGAGGAGGACAAAACGCCTGAAAGTGGCACAGCGACATCCATCTGTGCGTCTTACTGGTTGTGGCCCTGGTAGCGGCCACTTGTGGGGCTATTTGGCGAACTGGCAACATGCTGGTTGAAAATGTGCTGCGCTGGCTGCCTTGTTAGTCCAGCTTGCTTGCTTTTGGTTCCATTAAAATTACTGTATTTTGGTCCAAAATTTCACTGATATAAATTCTGGTGTGACCAAGCCATTAGACTGATGAAAGTTTGCCGACGTTGAGCTGATGGCCACCATACAGAGGGTGTGCTGCTTTCAAATGGAAGTTGTTGGGTCATGTTTATACTGTATATGCTACTGTAGGTGTCTGACAACAAGAATGGGCGCTGCCTTGCTCGCTTTGAAAAAAAAGAAAAGAAAAAAAAAAGGGTGAGATTGTTTTTGCATTTTACCTTCATGCTTAGGAATCAGATGTGAAAGAAACGTACGTCACAACTCGTAGCTTTCAGAAACTTCTTAATTGCATCAGTAGGCTGTTCAAATGGACTCTCTGTAAGCACAATATGACTCAAATCAAAAAACAGCAAGTTTGTCCATTTTTCCTCCATCCAGCTTGTCGTTTTCTGAATATTAATGAGCATCACAGCCACTAAAGTCACCCATGTTTTCCCAATAATACTGCGCACACAGCTCCAACACACTGTTAAAAAAATAATTTATTGCAGCATGAAATTTTAATTTGAAATACTGATAGTTTTCCTATCAACAATACATATTTGCATCCACTTCAATCCAACAAGAGCATTTAACAAGACAGTTAACATCTGACAACGTGACGCCTGTCAGCTTTTTCTCACAGCTAAGACAGATTTACTCGAGACACACACACACACAATCACTTGTTTCTCTCCACCACAGTTATTGTTGACAAGATGAAATATGTTTTTGCACAAAAACATTTTATACACTGAACATGAACAAACTAGTTTGGTTGAAAACAGAACAAGAGTTTTGAATACAGTCCATGAACTACTGAACATACAAAACTGAAGTTGCATCCAGTAGTTTTGAATTGCTGCACAGTGAATCTGAACCGTCACTGCTGTAACAGACATAATGTATTTCATTAACCTCAGGGATGTTCCATAAGCATAATGCTCACAATATTAAAAGGAAACGTCCACCCAAAACACTTTTAACTAAAACAAACAAACAGTCAGTGATGTAGGGCGTTTTTTTCGATGCAGTTTCAGGTCAGGTGACGTCTCATTCAGATATTTCCGGCAGCTACAGTGGAGTCTGATAGCAGAAAACGTATCAGTGTATGCGGCACATTGCATTGTGAGATTGCTAGCAGAAAATTGTGTACATGTCATAAACGCTACTTTGTTTTTTTAGGGCACTGTAAAGGGTGCTCCGATCAGGATTTTTGGGGCTGATCAACGATCGCTGGAAGCAGTATTGG
>LKNJ01004899.1:0-27534 GCA_002120245.1 Maccullochella peelii | reverse complement strand
GATTTTAGCTCCGCCTTCAACACCATCATCCCGGCTCTGCTGCAGGACAAGCTCTCTCAGGTGAATGTGCCTGACTCCACCTGCAGGTGGATCACAGACTTCCTGACGTAGCATGTGAAGCTGGGGAAGCAAGTTTCTGACTCCCGGTCCATCAGCATCGGTTCCCCTCAAGGCTGCGTCCTTTGCCCCCTACTCTTCTCCCTGTACACCAACAGCTGCACCTCCAGTCATCAATCTGTCAAGCTCCTGAAGTTCGCGGACGACACCACGATTGGCTGCAATCTACCTTCCCTCGAGGATCTGTACACCTCCTGGACCCTTCCTCCCTTCCGGCAGGAGGCTGCGGTCCATAAGAACAAAAACCTCACACCACAAGAACAGTTTCTTCCCGTCTGCAGCTGGCCTCATCAACACGGCCCGGGACCCCCCCCCCCCCCCCCCNCACACACACACACACAAAAAAAGGACACTACACATTATATTAACGTAAGCCCCAAGACACACTGTATACTGTGAACTTTTGCACATCCCTTAGTTAATATTTTGCACATCCTGCACAAAATGTACAGCTCTTCATTTTCATATTATTGTACAGTTGTTGACTGCCGACCAGTCCAGGGTGTACCCCACCTCTTGCCCAGTGTCAGCTGGGGTAGGCTCCAGCCCCCCCGTGACCCTCAGAGGATAAGCGGTATAGATAATTGATGGATGGATGGATGTACAGTTGTTGTTTTTTCAAATTTTATCTTTCTTCACATTTTTTTATTGCTAAATTCTCTATTTTACATTTGTATTCTTGACTTGCTTTTTTACAGTACTTGCTTTTTATTGGCTTTATTTTATATATCTGCATATATTTCTATTTTTCTCTACTAAGCTTATTGATGCTCCAGTACACCAAAGCAAATTCCTTGTATGTGAAAACTTGGAAATAAATCTGATTCTGATTCTAAATAAAGGTTGCACATCCCCCTTCCTGACCACCATCTGTCTTGTCATATTACATTGTTCAATGTTCAAAGTCCAATGTGGTTTCAGCCAGGTCTCATGAATGCAAATAAGGTCTGGTTTATCAAATTACTATGTTGTATATATTTCTTAAATTCTAGACCATTTGCAATAATGCGTCTGGCACGCCATTGTAGAAAAAGGAAAACCATGAAACTAATCACCACACTGCAATAAGCCATCATTGGGAGTTAACATCTCATGTAACATTTCCACAGTGAATCCTTTCCAATCCAAGTGCTCATCTGTGGCATCAGCTATAGTCTTTAGCCTTGACCTTTTTTTTGTCTGTTGCACAGTAACAGTTACAACCTCTTACAAATCTCTTATAGAATCAATGTTTGAGGGGGAATGAATGTGGATTCACTGTCATATCTTGCCACACTTGCTTTGCTGCTTTAGCGTATGACATTTTGTTTTGTATTTTATATCTTTTAATTCCCTTTGCTTTTTTTTTGCACTTCACATCATTAATAAGCGCCACTATGCTCCTCAACATAAACTAGCATCCACAGCCATATTGATATTCTCCAGCACATTTAGCACACCTTGGTTTTGCTTTGCACTGATCTGCCACATGCCCTATGCTTTGGCATTTAAACACATATAATTTAAAGCTTGGTATTTGACTCTTGTTAAGGTGCTTTACTGCGGTCACTTTGTCCCCTTTGATTTCTTTCCTGGGGTCTTCCAGACTGATTTCTAAAGGAACTAATCACTCCGCGTAGCCTATTGCCCCGGGAATATTACTTTTAATTCGAACTCCATTCAGGGTCTTCGTCTTCAGTATCTTGCCTTGTTGGACGACATTAGATGCATTTTCCAACAACCTTCCGTTTCTCAAAAACCTTGCGTGTTCAATAGGCCCATTTTTTATGCATAGCCTTCGTGAGCTTCACTGGGTCTAATTGTCACTGTGATTTTCTTCAACCTCTACTCCAACTGCTCCGGATTCAAAGCCTACTTTCCATTCTTCACTCTCATTTTCTTTCTCTGCTTTTTCATTTATTCATTCCGACTCACTGTGACTGGTTACTGAATTATTGTTTATTGCATACTTCCATCTTACCTCAGTTCATTCTATTTGATCTTCTCCCGATTCACTTGCCATAGATTCAGCATTTTCAAAATTCACCGCATGTATAATTCCGTTTGTTCTGAAAAAGTATTTCTTGTCTAAAAATACCCGCTGCCAGATGTTTGCTGCTGTTGCAGTGTATAGAGTAGCACAGTCGTTACGTCACTGTCCGGGGTTTCCTAGAGAAGTGAACCCTACGGCGTCATGGCGGAGGCCGGTTGTCGGAAGACCCTGGATTGAAATGCCAGCTTTCTACAATCGCAGTTGACCGACGAGCACTATACTTTGCTTACATCTAAAACGGGAAAGGGGACTTATTTGAGTTTTGGAGGAAGAGGAAAACCAACATTGCACCAGTTCTACCAAACTGAATCGCTCGGAGCTGCTCTCCCTAACTGGGAGATAGCTAGCTAGCTAGCGTAAGGTAGCGTTAGCTATCAGTGGCTGCTAGCTTGCTGGATAAATAAAAGAAGAAAGGACCTCTGAAGTGGAAAGGCGGATTTAGACAGCTATTTCAGTGAAGTTTTCCAGGTAACATAAAATAAGACCAGGTAACATACAGCGTGGAGTTACTTACCCCCTAGTTCAGCGAGAAAGTAAGCTAACGTTGCATGTTGATGTGGTAAAAGCCGCGAGAAGTGAGCGGCGAATGAAAACAAGATGGAAGAGGGTGAAGTTAGGTTAGCTAATTTGGGTTTGTGGGTTTAATGATGAATACTAAATAAGTTTAGCACTCTACTGTGGTCCACTACTTGAACGGACATTTGCATAGTTAAATGTTGTTGATTGCTAAACGCCGAGTATCGGCTACAACCTGAAAGTGAACATTCCAGTGGTTCCCTGCTAAGATGAACTAGCGCAAAGTTTTGTCATTTTGTTAGCTTCCGTCCTAGCCTCGTGCTTCATAGCGTTAAGTTGGCTAACGCTACTTTCCTTGACAACCTCAGTAAACGCTGTACTATCATCCATCTCACTTCATGGTTGTTGAACCCACGTTGACGTTAAATTAAAAAAGAGTAGCACGGCATTTAACGTTTGGCCCGCATGGTTGCGGCACATGTTGCGAAATTATAAGTTAACGCTGTTAACTGTTGCTTTTATTGTTTTACATGTGTTATGATTTTCTAACCCCCGAGATCATAATACTAGCATAACACGTAAGAGCAAGCAAACACTATTTGGTTATACATAGGAGACAGTCATTATCATGTAGCAATAAAGTGGCTAGCATTAACGTTAAACAAGCTGTTGGTGGTGATACATTAATGCCGATTGTTGCGGGATATTGTTCTCCGTTTGGATTTGGAGATAAAATACTGACTGGCGCGTTGGCAGTGTGCATACATTACTGCTAACGGACCCCGCCAATAGCTAATATTGGCGTATTAGCTAGTTAGATACAAGCTAAACTATGGCCACACTAAGAATATATGGTACCCCGAATCGATGACACCGAGGTTGGCATAAGACCGTTTATTATAAGACTTTTTTCGGCCTTGGTTAAGGTTAATGTGGTTATTTAGTGTTTGAGAGTGTCCACTGTGCTTTGTGTCGATGTGAAAACACGCTGCTGCTACGCAGGCCTGATAGGCCTCTGCAGTGAGGGAACAAATACAGCTAGCGTTAAGTTACATGTAGCTACAGCCATCTGCACAGCTCTGTCTTTTCTGGTTTTAACGTCTGATATTCGTGAAAATAGGTTTTGGTGTGCTACGGAGACAGTAAACGGACTAAAACGCAGAGCATAAATGACTTCAGAAATTTTCGCATTTAAAAAAAGTCTCGTGCGAAAGTATTGACAACTCCACAAGGACAGTTAATTGGTTAAACTTTGATACAGGGGCTATAGTTGGTTATGGATGGTGTACTGTGCTGCAAAGGCATTTTACCTTGTAGGCAAGTGGATTTGGGAAAGCGTAATGTTACTGAAGCGAGTCAGCTTTGATGAAGACAGTGTCCTGGCATTTCCCAGACTGTTTTTCTAATGTTGTTAATGTGTATATTCTCTTACAGGTTAACCACGTGTTTTATAATACTACAGGTTGTCAGGGGGGAAGTCTTTATTTTTGGACTTCAACATGGCTGGACGCAGTGAGGATGAAAGTGTAAGCAACAGTAGTGGAGATTCAAGGTAAATCAACAAATCATCTTTTACAAAAGAACATTTGAGTAATTTTGTTGATAGTGATTAAAAGCTTTTGTGTTTATTAAAGTGTCATCTCAGATTATATCTCTCTATATCTGATCCTTATTTTTACACATTAGACTGGAGCAGAATACTTTTGAACATAGATCTCATTTCTACATCTTGGACAGTGTCATTTCCAGTTTGTTTATATTGAAATGTGTAATTTAGTTACAGACTAATGTCTAATAGCATGCCACTGTTGTTTACAGTGTTGTTTCGCACAAGTCAGTTGTTTACAATACACCGCAGTATATACTGCATTGAGGCAGGACTTTACAATTCTGGAAAGTTGTGATGGCAGCAGTAATTAGCTCCTGATCTTAATGATTTAAGTTAAACTGTGGAACTAGCCCAATGCCAGATAATACAACTCAAATGTGCACTTCAACATAAGTAATTGGCTAACATATTGCGTTGCCAGATGACATTGAATTGTGTTGTGGTAAAAGTTGCTGGACATCCCTTCCTCTGTGGTGGCACTCCAGGTGCATAAATGCAGTTGTCTCATTGAAATGAATGATGGGGCTGCATTTTTTGATGCAGTGCTGTCATTGTCTAAATAAATAAGCTACAAGAATCATGCAACAATCTAACTGTATGTGCCATCGTGTTTATCTGTGTACAAGATCAGAATGGATCCCAATAAAGTCGAAAAGCTGTAAAAAAATTTATTGTTGAAAAACATCTTAATTTTTGGCAAAGAGAGGTATAGAAAATGGTATAATTTTTGGTACCAGGTATTATATTAAGTATAAAAATGTTTCGAATTAGTCCAGTATGTCAAACTGATTTGATTTGTGTACAATTCATATATTAATTGCTAATGCACAAATGTGTTATGATTTTCTCTTTACATGTGACAGTAATTCTGATGATGAATCCGGTTCTGGATCGGGCTCTGCATCAGCGTCCGGCTCAGGCTCCAGTTCCAGCTCCTCCAGCAGCAGCAGCCAATCAGGGAGCAGTGACTCAGGTAGTGGCTCAGACTCTGGCAGCCAGTCAGATTCTGACAGAGAGAAATCCAAGGAGAAGATGGAACCGCCAAATAAGTCAAACATCGACGGAGCTGAGGTAAAGAAATGTGATTTCAAAGATGGGCTCCTATTTGTTAATCCAGCGGGACATGGAGAAAATAAAATTATTCTGACGAGACAATATTTGATCATTATGTGTAACCTGTTAAGTTGCTTTTATATAATCAGTATCAAAGTGCTTAACACTGCGTGAAACTATTTGTCAAAATAGACTCGGCGTAGTCTATAGCATAGCATAGATGGTTTGACCTTTGACCTAGTTTGACACTTGTTCAGTTTTTTTGGGTGTTTAGCACAGTGGTTGACTCTTGTCACATAAAAGCTTTTTATCTTGATCACAAATTTTTGTCTAATCTTCCACTACACTCATTGATTGCAGTTCTGGAAGTCCAACCCAAGTATCCTAGCAGTGCAAAGATCTGCTATGCTCAGGAAACAGCAGCTTCAGCAGCAGCAGCAAAGGCAAAGCTCCTCAAATAGTGGATCTGATGAGGTTTGTTTCAAACTGATCCCCAATACACTTTTTCTGTGCTGTTTGACTGGGAACTAGTCAACACCATTTGGAGATGTCATTAGTGTACTTAAATGGAAAATTTGTAATTGGAGGTGAACAATGAATTGGCACTAAACTGATTATTCATGAACATGTCCTTGATGATAATATTTTATAGGACTCGTCAAGTAGCGATGAATCTGACTCATCAAGTGGGTCTAAAAGAAGAAGAAAGTCAGGCTCCTCTGACTCTGGATCGGGTTCAGGATCTGGGAGTGGTTCTGGATCAGACTCATCAGCAGAGGACAACAGTGACGAAACGGCATCAGACTATGAGCCCAGTCACAAAATCAAAAGCAGAAAGCCTCCAACCAAGTAAGTGGGCAGTTGCCCTTAAATGGCTGCATGGGTACACAAGGTTACAGCATTCCCCCAACCATTTTTCTTCGTAGTGGTCACTCACCTCAACCATTTATATATTGACCTATGATCTTTTAAAGGATTACAAAGAGTCTAACTCTGCACACACTCTTTACCTCTTGTCATGTCTCAGGATGAATTTTCGGAATGGGAAGAAAAACAGCATCCAGAGGAAGAAAGCCCAAAAGTGTTCTTCTTCTGAGGACGAGGATGATAACTACAAGAAGGTGGCGTCTGCGGGTCCACGGCGGCAGGCCACAGTCAACATCAGCTACAAGGAGGATGAGGAGCTGAAGACTGACTCAGATGACCTGGTGGAAGTTCTGGGTGAAGATGTCCCACAGCCTGAGGAAGATGAGTTTGAAACACTGGAGAGAGTTATGGACAGCAGAATAGGAAGGAAAAGAGGTAAGGAACACAGTGATTGATGTCATCCATTCTGATTTGACTGCTGCTATAGACAGGAATTTAACCAGGAATGGAATTTTAGGATTATCATCAAATTTTGGAAAATTAGCAAATTAGACCATTTATTTAGGGTAAGTCAGGAGATTACAGGGAGACTGCTTAGAACTTCTGTGTGACAAAAATCAGAAATCCTTTAATAGTCTCACAGTGGAGAAATTTACATTGTTGCAGCAGAAAGAGGACATTGTAGACAATAAAATAAAATGAGAGAATAAATAAAAAGAATAAAAAGAGCTTGAACATCCTGTTGCTTTATACAGTTAACTTTCAAAACAAAAAAATATCTTTTTCTCCAGTTATAAGGATGAATAAAGAAAAGGGTGCTCCGATCAGGATTTTGGGGGCCGATCGCTGGAAGCAGTATTGGCCGATCACAGATCACGGGGTCTATATGAAGCCTTCTATTTATCATGTAGCTTTATTTATTTATTTATTTATTTTACTATTCTTAACAACATTATTAGCCTGACATCACCAGACCAATTCGCAAATACGAATCAGTCTGGGACCTCTCAGTTCACTTTTGATTTCCAAGGGGCATTATTAACGGGTGCAGACCAAAAGGCCTGTGGATGCAATTGGATCGACCTACAACCAATAAGAGCAACAAAGCATGTGGCGTAGCCCTGAGCAAATCTTGTCGGGAGTACGGCAAACACATCTTTCTTATCAACAAAAGCTTTAAGTGCAGTTGTTTGTTGTTCTTTTAGAGAAAATATACCGTCCAGTTCATTTAATACTGATGCGATAGCAGATTCAGAACGTTACACATCAGCGGCAGCAATCTTGGTTGTTTTTTAAAAATGCCTCAACGGCCCTCTGTACAGTCATTGTATCAAACCCTCCTCATATTAGATAAATGGTTGTGATTGGCCCGACCAGGACCTAGTCGGCTGGAAATCTGTGTCAATGGGAGGGGGACCAGACGCATCTTTCAGAGCAAATACAATATGAGTTTGCAGATTTGTCTGGTTCCCAGGCTACAACATTGTAGATTAAAATTAAGAGATGAGAAAGTATCATGAATTGACAACTGTTTATTTATTGGCAGGCAACTAGCAACGTATCGTATTCTCTCACAACTTAAACCATAGCAGCCTCTCACTCACTGACTCCAGTCACAATGCTTATCGGAATGCACAGATTTGATTGGCTGAGTAGCATCACGTGAGATGATTAACAATGAATGCACTTAGTCTGTGAGTTTCCTGGGTTGCTAAACCAGTGCCGTAAAGGCTAGAAAATCTGCGGCGGTTAAAATAGAAATGCTCAGTCAAAATCCTCAATAATTTATTGGTTCTGGGTTTGCGGTTCACCTATTGGTGATCTCTGATTTGCTGTCTTGCAATGTCTCTGTTACCGACAGCTGAGTGAGTAGCTATTGAGTTGCTAAATGGTCCCACTCTCTCTCAGCCTTGGTGCTAGCTAGCTTTGAAAACTCGTCATATTCCTTGACATGACTAACCTTCAAATGTCTGATGAGGTTTGTGGTGTTGAAACGAGGGATTTCCTTGGAAAACACCTAGCAAATTGCAAACGTGTTGTCTTTTTTCATGCACCAGGTAGAACTGCCAGACCAGTGAAGCCATTTTAGTGGCGCATAGAGAAATTGTCCTGCGTGTTTTGTGTCATCTGATCGACCACCAATCCTAACTACTTAAAACGAATATCGGCCGATAACGAATGGTGGCCAATCAATCTGAGCATCCTTAAAGAAATATGTTACATAGTGTTCCTTTATTTTTTTCCTAACAGCAACAGGAAGTGCAACCACTGTATACGCTGTAGAAGCAGACGGGGACCCCAATGCCAACTTCAATCCCAACAAAGAGGCTGGTGAGAGCCAGTATCTGATAAAGTGGAAGAACTGGGCCCATATCCACAACACTTGGGAGACAGAGGAGACTCTTAAGTTACAGAATGTCAAAGGCATGAAGAAACTGGATAATTTCAAGAAGAAGGAACAGGAGAAAAAGAAATGGTGAGAGCTTCTCGCTTTATTTAACTTAATCAGAATCTTACAGTTTTACACGCTGACAGTGAAAGCTGCCCTGCCCTTCTACTGACCACCGAGCAACAGGAAAGACTACTAGACAAATATGAGAACTACATGACAGACAAAAGTTATCTCGTGGTCTCAGTGACCAGCTGTCCTCCCTGGTCAATGCACTGGCCTTACCCATGCTATTCCCATACCTAAACTTGAACATCCCCTCCAGACATGTTTTCCACATGTATATAAATTGCTCTTCTTTGAATTATAATTTCTATCTGATCTGTTCTTTTCACAAAAAAAGTTAAATTATCTTGTTAAAATCTTTCAAATGACATCTACTCCTCTTTCATTAAAAATCCAGAATCTATAAATATAAGTTGAACTGCTGGACAACAGGTGTTTCCTACTTAACTGTAAAGTCTATTCTCTGTGTGTGCACTGGGGTTTCCACATTACACTTTTGCAAGTTGAATATTGGATCACGATTATCTTCCAAACTATTTGTGATGTCACATATCATGCTTGTAGGTCCAGCCCTGAAAATAGGAGTTTCATTGAGCACATAGAAGCTTTCCACTTTCAGCAGATGAATGTGAAAACATCTGTCTAGTGTCAAACTCTGCACAGACAGCATTCTGTACAGTCAAGCTCAAACTTTCAACTGTAGGAACAAGAAGAAAAACATATTTTTGAGTGGAGCGGAATTTAACCATTTCTATCCTTATGCATACACATAAATAAAAGAAATAAAGCATTAAAAACCCAAATGTCACCACCTCTAACTTTGTCCTATCTGTCTATACTGTTCTTGACTGATTTTGTACATTTGAACCTAAATGTACCTACCCAAATAATTGTTAATGTAATGTCTCAAAATAGCCATATGTACATAAAAACAAATGTAATCCAGTGGATCCTGTATTCAGTATTACTGGCAGCGTAAGCCACTGAAATAACTGTCATGCTACAGGACCCCATGAAACCTCTTTGTAACTCTAAAATAGCCCTCAGCTACTCTTGGCCCATTGTGATTGATGACGATTTGGGCCACCTTCATTGGTCAAAATTTTAATCTAGTTTCTCCCCTGTGTCTCCTCAGCAATTTAAAATAACACATGCTTCATTTATTTCAGTGGGACCATTGCGTTGGTATCGACAGATAAAAGGGTTACCCAGATTTATCTTTTGCTGCAGCGCTGTCTACAGGGATTCGTTTTCAGAAGATGAAACTGGACATCTTCTGAAAACGAAACAAATTTGTCAGACTTTTAATTTAATTTACTACCCTCTGAAAATGTGTGGGTTTTAGAAATGGAATACAGGCTATTTCTTACTTTGTAATGCTTATTTCCTCTCCCCAGGTTAAAGGCAGCTTCACCAGAGGATATAGAGTATTTCAATTGCCAGGAAGAATTGATGGATGACCTGCACTCTCAGTACCAGCTTGTAGAGCGAATCATAGGTGCACCTTCTATGGTTTATTATTTGTTTGTGTGAAACACTTTACTCTGAATTTATGCCACTGGATTTCTGTAACTAAGTAGGTTTCTGAATTCCTTTTGAGCAGGACATTCAAACCAGAAGTCAGCGGCTGGTTACCCAGACTACCTGTGCAAGTGGCAGGGTTTACCATACTCTGAGTGTAGCTGGGAAGATGGCGCTCTGATTGCCAAAAAGTTCCAGAAATGCATCGATGACTACATGAGCAGAAACCAGTCCAAGACCATTCCATCCAGAGACTGCAAGGTAACTCACTGCCCAGTCTCTACTGGCAGAGGCAGTATGTTGGTAATGCATTACACCTTGGCAGAATGGTTGAGTTTTGAATTTAGTTGAAGTTGGTGTGATCTCTTCTGTGTCATTTTCCAATCTGAAATTAAAGCTGCAAGCAGTGATGAACGGGCCCTCACACCTCCCGCACGTCGGGGCATGCAGCATCCGCCACTTCATGACCGGACCTCGTACATATGCTTACCAAATTTTGTATGTCTATGTGAAATGTACAGCGAGGGCTGACCCGTTGAAATTTCGGAGGGGGCGCTATTGAGCCATTTTGCCACACCCATGTGCTTCTCTTCTGATGCATGTGCAAAGTTTCGTGAGTTTTTGAGCAGTTTTAGCCCCTCAAAATTGCGATTTTTTTTTTCGGGAAAATAATAATTCCTTCAGTTTCAATAGGGTCCTCGCACCGAGGTCGGTGCTCGGGCCCTAATAAACTGTGAGTTTCGACTTAAAGGTTCTATGTATAGTTTTCAGAAAGTCCTTGTTATTAATGACACCTGGTGGTGAACTGCAGTCAGCATCCTGTTGCTGGCGCTTTGTATGTGCAAGCAAGCAATCCTGGGCAATGGGCATCAGCCAAAACAGATCCTTTTTAAACTCTGACATCACCAACTGCTATTCTTTCCTGTGTAGGTGCTGAAACAGAGACCCAGGTTTGTGCCCATGAAGAAGCAGCCACCTTACATAGGAGGCGATGGACTGGAGCTCAGAGACTACCAGTTGGACAGTTTGAACTGGATGGCCCACTCCTGGTGCAAGTATGACTCAAGCAATCCTTAAATTCTCACCTTGCATTGTCCAAAAGTACATTCTGTTATTATGGGGGGAAAACAACCATAGTAATGAGGTTTTCCCTGGATCCCCACAAAGCTAGTGGCACCTAATATATAAATGTGATGTATCCCACGGTCATATGCGATGTTCCATCACTCAGCAGTGTGTAGCAGGCCCACAATCTGAGCTTTTGCCGTTGCTCTCTTCTGCTCTGTCGTCATTCATAGAGGGAACAGTTGCATCCTTGCTGATGAAATGGGCTTAGGGAAGACCATCCAGACCATCTCCTTCCTCAACTACCTATTTAATGAGCACCAACTGTATGGGCCCTTCTTGCTGGTTGTGCCTCTCTCTACATTAACCTCATGGCAGAGAGAAATCCAGCTCTGGGCCCCTCAGATGAATGTTGTGGTCTACCTGGGAGACATCAGCAGCAGGAACATGGTATGGTGGTTCAAACACCTCTTACACACACACAGTAGGGAGAATGCCTGTGCACCAGGTCATATGAGGAAAAAAATCACTTCGATACAATTTCATATTCCCCTTTTCCTGTAATTGAAGGCTAAGATGTATGGATGCAAGCAGCAAATGCTTCAGTTTGTTAATGACTGTCTTAACATTTTGGATGTTTCTCCTGTGTTTTCATTTAATAGATCAGGACACATGAGTGGATGCATGTCCATAGCAAGAGACTGAAATTTAACATCCTCCTCACAACATATGAGATTCTTCTCAAAGACAAGGTCAGCTCAGCAGCTACTTCACTTTATCATGGATCATGGTCTTGCTGTTGTTTGTCACTTAATCTCCTTTATTTATGACACATGTGAAATGGTAATGGCCAGTTCTAAAGCTATGCAGTAGGATGTTAGCACATGTCAAACCTGTAACAAATGTGTGTCTCCAGTCATTTTTGGGCAGTGTTAACTGGGCCTTCATTGGTGTGGATGAGGCGCACCGACTGAAGAATGATGACTCCCTTCTCTACAAGACCATGATTGACTTCAAGTCCAATCACAGGCTTCTGATCACTGGAACGCCACTGCAGAACTCCCTGAAAGAGCTCTGGTCCCTGCTGCACTTCATTATGCCCGAAAAGTAGGTCATATGAATTGTTATACTTAAAGACTAACTTGGTTCACTCCTTGTTGCAGTGATGTAGAAGTGTTCTCTCTGAGTATGTTCAGTACTCTTGTGTTCTCAAGTGTGTTTACAGGTATTGGGGAGTACTGCTGCATATGTGAATAAAGTTGTATATAAGCCTTTTGTTCCTCCAGAGGGAGGTGTGTGAGGAATAACCTCAGTGTCACTTTAGTCAACGTCAGTTGGGTCATCATGTTTTGGCAAGAAAGAAGAATTCGTGGAATAAAAAAAGACGAGATCTGGTTCTGCTGCTTTGAACTTGATACTTTCTTTGATACTCTGATAGCTCGGCTACACACGTTTGTATTAATTTTTTCTCCCTTTCCTGGGTAGTAATAATTATTCAAATGAAGCAATCTGACAAAAGACATAATAAACTCAGACATGTGCACTGCTTTATTTTAAGGGGTCACAAGCATAGACTATATAAAGATGGATGACACGTCTCCACTTCCTACTGTACAAAAATGAACCCAAAATATCCCGGATACAGGAGCTGCCATCTTGCACTGTGGCGTCAGACTCTGCGCAGTAGTGATCGCCAGTGGAACCGATGTATTGAGGTCCCGCCCATACCCCTTCCTGAACCAATCTGGACCGCACTCACAGTTGTCAATCATGATGCCGCACCCCCTTTTATAACATCAAATAACTCATGCATGGAGGGGATGGGATTTATGACCTATATTGCAGCCAGCCACCAGGGAGCGATCGAGATGTTTTGGCTTCACTTTTGGGGAGCGGTCCATCTTTATGTACAGTCCATGGTCACAAGCTAAAAAGTTTGGGAACCACTGTGTTAACCTTTTTTTCCCCCCAAATTCCCTGCTATCCAGTGGTATCGCAATATATCATGAAACACTATATGATACAAACAAACCTATGAGAAACTTTTTTGCACGTTTTGCTTCCAAGGAGGAATAAATAAGGTTTTCTCCTCAGTTGGCTGTATCGCTGCACTCTCACTGATGTGTATTGTGTGTCTTGTTTCTCAAGGTTTCACTCTTGGGAGTTGTTTGAGGAGGAGCATGGTAAGGGCAGGGACTCTGGCTACACCAGTCTGCACAAAGAGCTGGAACCTTTTCTACTGCGCCGAGTCAAAAAGGACGTAGAGAAATCTCTTCCTGCCAAAGTGGAGCAGATCCTCAGAGTTGAGATGAGTGCTATCCAGAAACAGTATTACAAGTAAGAGCTGGACACTACCTATTAAATTGAAGAAAACATATGTAGATATTTGATTTCTCATTATTCTGCACCTTTGAGTAAACCACATGACTGAACTTAAGGTGATATGTGCTGACTGGTAAGCAGTAATGTGTAGAAAACTTTGATACGTAACCATTTTTATTACGACGACATGAACATCTTATTTTTGTTAGTGTGGCATGTTAAGGCTGTTTTCAGACCGACAATAGCGCCCTGGCAAAAAAAAAAAAAAAAAAAAGGTGGTGTGGACATGTTGCTGGTGAGAAGATGGAATATCAACCAGTAAACCCAGTTTAAAGCCTGTTCCGGTGCAACTTTCGCTGCGCCAATGCAGGCCTTATTGAAATGAATACGTATCCTGAGTGTTTTGAAGCGGGGATACTCTGAACACAGCCTAACTTCCCCCATTGTATTCAAAAATCCTTGGAAGTGCCCTGCAACAATCAACCAGTTGATCTGTGGTCACCTCCTGCTAGAGTGATACAGAGAAGAGTCATTATGAAAAAGGACATTTCTAGTTAATCACATTTTGCTGCCAAATACTTTAGCATAATTTATGGAATAGTAATAGTAGTGTGTTTGTGTTTTGTTTGTGATCAGATGGATCTTGACCAGGAACTACAAGGCTCTGAGTAAAGGTACGAAAGGCAGCACGTCGGGCTTTCTGAACATCATGATGGAGCTGAAGAAGTGTTGTAACCACTGTTACCTTATAAAGCCCCCAGAGGACAATGAGTTCCTCAACAAAGCTGAAGCCTTACAGGTCTGTTTATTTTATGTTATTGTGTTGCAACATTGTGATTTCTGTTAGTCCTGACAAAATGTATTTTTTAATGTAAGTAAGAGTAATATCCAGTTATGATAGTTTTTGAGTTGCTCTAGTATGTGTTTGCACATGTAAACATCATATCCTGGTTTTGAGAAATCCAGATAAAATTAGCCACATGTTTATAGGGATATGAATTACAATGTTTCATGTGAACATAATATGCCAAATTATAGTGAAAACCAGAATAAGATTCAAAACTGGGTTGCTGTGGATGTACTCTGTAAGGAATTTTGTGAAAGGACTGTCAAGTAAATTTGATGGGGTTCAGTGGGTAAACATGTACAGTTGGTGATTACAGGGCTACAGAGTAACTTTTTACATTGGTGGCACTGGTGCACCCAATAATAGTTAGGGCCCTATAGATGCTTAGTGAATCATATCATATTATTCATATGTGAACAATAACTATATTTGTTGTCTGTCTTCTTTCTGCTTAAACTAGAGTTATTGGGGTTACTGTGTATGTTTTGTACATGTACCTTGTGCATTGGCATGCTCCACATCCATGTGGCAATTAATATATTGGCCAGTCTCGCCTTGCGCAACACTCCTTTGTGGAAATGTCTGTGTATCCATCAGTCATGAATGATATGTAGGCTACGTCGAATCCGTAATTTGAACAGACGTCCTTTTCATAAGGATTATCTGGGACTTAAATTTAGTAAAAGGTAGCTCTTCTTTGGCTATAGCAGTGTTAAATCTTATCATTTCTGATTCCTCACTGCTTCTGTTTGCTGCTGCCTGGCACTGAAACGCTGCTCTGCCGGCCACGCACCTGTCACGGCACAGGACATGTTTCTTGGCAACATAGTGCTTTTGTAATGTTTCAATTCACAACGCCAATGCCCCGACAGCAAAAGAACTGTTCAATATGATCTGTCTCGTTTACGCGCAAGGAATGTGGGAGGAGTACAGGACACGGTCTCACACACACACACACACACACACACAGAGAGAGAGAGAGACCTGTGCAACAGGTACATAAATACGCTGACAAAATAATCTACTGAAAATATGTTTTATTTGTTCAGAGGCAAATATCTGCACACCCAGTTGGTGTTATGTTAAAAAATATTTTAATACATTTTTTTTTTTTTTTTTATTAGACTTGCTAGATTTCAGCCGCACCGGTGCAACCAATGAAAATGTTTAGTCGCACTTGACAGATTTTTGGTCACATGTGTGTCCCGGAGCCCCAGATTATCAAACTAACTTCAGGCGTTTCACACATCCACAGCTGATTGTGACTGATTGAGCTGTTTGGCTTGATTTTGCCAACTACAAATCATGTAATTCAATCAACATTTCATCTCAGGATCAATTTAGTTACTAAAAGATGGCTTAAACAAATACCTTATTAAATATGTGATTTTTTATATATATATATATATATAAAATCACATATTTATATCACATATAATATAATAATACAATACTCATTATATATTGCTGTGTGATTTGGTGCCTCTGCTTGTGTTCCCTGAAGCTGAATGTTTCATAAAAATGTAATTTCTTTTTCTTTTGCTGGTCGGGTGATCTTCATTGAAGTGGTGTGTTGTGCTGTTGTTACATTTGTATTAAACCTATAGCTGATTTTCTTTGGCCACTTGGGGGCAACGGAAACAATTTGTAAACACAACATTGACATATCATTACCTTTTTAAGTTGGTGTATTGGTGTGTGTTGAACTTGTTAGCAAGCAGTTGTTTATTTACACACCCAGCACCTATGGAGCAATAATGTCGTTCATTTGGAGTCAGGCCTCTGGCCATCTGGCTAATGTAAGCCTAATATTTGCTGTGTTTTTGGTCTCCACCAACTCCTGAGGGAAATATCTGTCTCTTTAGCTGTTAAATGCTCTACTATGTTCACCATCTAGTCTCTAACTGTCTGTCTGCCATTTGGTGCTGAGCAGATAGTGTACTGTGGGTTTTTATTGCTTTTTCACTGAAAACAGCTGCCTGCTGTGGCTGAAATCTACCCTGTGAGAGAGAACCCGTGCGTGAGAGAGACACAACTAACTTTTGTGGTTAATAACATTGATTTCATGATATTACTTGGAGAGGATAACTTTTAGCCCCTCTTTTCCTCTTATAGCTGCTGATCCGAAGCAGTGGGAAGCTGGTTCTGTTGGACAAACTGCTGCTGCGTTTGAAGGAGCGAGGCCACAGAGTTCTCATCTTCTCCCAGATGGTGCGGATGCTGGATATCCTGGCTGAATACCTGAGGAGCCGACAGTTCCTCTTTCAGGTAGCTACACACTGTTCTTCTCACATGACCATTGGACATACTGTACATACATACAGATATGCCCCAGTGAAGCACTCACGGAATTTTGCTCCAGCTAACCAGAAAAGATGAAATGCCATCTACAAATTTCTGTGATAAATTTCTGAATTTGAAATATTGTACATTTGTATAGAGATTAGATGGCTCCATCAAAGGGGAGATGAGGAAGCAGGCGTTGGATCATTTTAATGCTGAGGGCTCAGAGGTAAGTTCTATGCCCTGGATACAGTAAATGCTTCATTTGAATAAGCGAGGACTGTAACATATAGTGAACCTCCACTTGTGTGTGCAGGATTTCTGCTTCCTGTTATCAACGCGTGCGGGTGGCCTGGGTATCAATCTGGCATCAGCTGACACAGTAGTCATCTTTGACTCAGATTGGAACCCGCAGAATGATCTGCAGGCCCAGGCCAGAGCCCACAGGATCGGACAAAAAAGACAGGTAAGTAACAACTGTCATTAACCTAGATTCTTTTTTTTTCTTCTTCGTTTCTTGTTGTAGTGTTTTTGCCGCAGTATGCTAGCTGTCACCTATATTTATGCACTATGGAGTTGGCAGTCGGTAACATATGTTGACTGTGGCTACAGGAAACTGTAGTTACTTCACAATAAAAGCCTTAGAATAGTTGGCCAGTGGAACACTGAAATTGTGAAGCAGCGACAGGAACTGTTATGTTGACATTAACAAAAACTGCAGCTGCGGCTGAGAAAATTGAGATTGTTACCAGTAGTGTTGCCTCATTACTGAAATGATGGGGGTTAATGTGGAAGAAGTCCTTATATTCTTTATTTAGGTAAAATTAACAATACAAATGAATAGTACAGAAGTATTAGCAACAAAATGTACTTGTATGAAAAGTACTCATTTTGCAGAATGGCCCATTTCAGAGGTTTAGGCTATATTAGATATATTATTGTATATTATATTCATATATAATAATTCATCATATTTATGAGATCATGACATGTTTTGTATGAAAATTAACTGTAAAGTAACTAGTATAGTTGTCAAATAAATAAAGTTGAGTAATAATATGGTATATCCCACTGAAATGTAGTGGAGTACAAAGTAGCATAAAGAGTTACTCAAGTAAAGTACAAGTACCTTTTAAAACTGTACTTAAGTACAGTACTTAAGTAAATGTACTTAGTTACATTCCACCACAGTGTAACTGTGTTAATGTGATAACCTTTCTAGCCCTACTCGGATCATACATTGTAGACATAAATTATCCAATTATCCAAATGCACTGCCAGAACGTGTTTAAATTCTGTCCCGTGGTTATACACAGTGTACTGTATATCCCACTGTTTGTTTGTGGACTGGCAGGTGAATATCTACCGTCTGGTGACAAAGGGCTCAGTGGAGGAGGACATCATTGAGAGGGCGAAGAAGAAAATGGTACTGGACCACCTTGTCATTCAGAGGATGGACACCACAGGGAAAACTGTCCTCCATACTGGTGCTGCTCCCTCCAGGCAAGCAACACATACCTCATTCTGCTGCTTGACTGACTTTCCTCCTTTTGCCTATGTCCCTTGAACTAAAATGTCTGTGCTTGATGACTACCTTGTTATCGACAGAGCTGCCAAAACAAATGCAGCTTATTTTTCACCCAAAAAAATCAAATCAAGAGATTTCGTCTATAGTGTTACATACCTATCAACGGTTACTGCTGCACTTTTGTTGTTATCTCACTTGAGTGTGTTTCATTATATACAGTTCAGCACCATTCAACAAGGAGGAGCTGTCTGCCATCCTGAAGTTTGGTGCTGTGGAGCTTTTCAAAGAGCCAGAGGGTGAGGAGCAGGAGCCTCAGGTATGTAGTTATATACGGAATTGTACATAACCACACTTTTTTCCCCAAATATATGGGAGTAGCATGTCATGGCCTGTTCTACTGTGTAGGAAATGGACATTGACGAGATCCTCAAAAGAGCTGAGACCAGGGAGAATGATCCTGGACCCTCCACAGTGGGAGAAGAACTGCTGTCTCAGTTCAAGGTAAGAAAAGAACAACTGTTTCTTGTTTCAGAAACTGGTTGAACAGTATCCAAAATTGTTATCCTCTGTTCTTCAGCAAGTCAACATTTACAGTTGTTTGTTGACCTGACCTGTGCAGGTGGCCAACTTTTCCATGATGGAGGATGAGGAAATAGATATTGACTCTGAACGTAGTCAGCGGAGTTGGGACGACATCATTCCTGAGGAGCAGAGGAGGAGGATGGAGGAGGAAGAGAGACAGAAGGAGCTAGAGGAAATCTATTTGCTGCCACGCATGAGGAATTGTGCCAAACAGGTACACGAGTAGTCATTCCAAATATTGTAAAGACTCGTGATTTAGGCTTTTGGCTTTTAGAAAAAATGTAAACTGTAATTTGTGTGCTATTCAGTGGTGTTTTGGGTTCTTAATGACCTTCCAGGTGATTGTTCTTTGTTTGTGTTAACAGATAAGCTTTAACGCTAGTGAGGGCCGGCAGAGCAGGAACAGGAGGTATTCTGGGTCTGACAGCGACTCTCCCTCAGACCGAAAGAGGCCAAAGAAACGAGGACGGCCTCGAACCATTCCACGAGAAAATATCAAGGGCTTCAGCGATGCTGAGATCCGGAGGTGATTATATTAACAACCAATTTCTCAGTTTGGCTAAATATCTACTCCTCCTCACATATTCCTTTTAACATGTCTGTGAACTACTTACAGGTTTGTCAAGAGTTACAAAAAATTTGGAGGACCACTGGAAAGGTAATCAGGTTTTGTTATTGTTTTTAACAATTAACAACAACATGTCAAACAGTCTGCTCAACATGTCTTCTTCACTCAGGTTGGATGCTATTGCACGTGATGCTGAACTTGTGGACAAGTCTGAACATGACCTGAAACGGTTGGCAGAGACTGTTCACAATGGCTGTGTGAGAACACTACGAGAAAACCCATGTGGACCAGAGAAGACTTCAGGTAACCAAACAGATGCTTTTATGTATTAAAGATTCCATCAGCCTATGATGAGAAATACTGACACTTAGAAATCCCCACCATCATTTGATACAATGGTGACAGCTGCTGACCCCCTTTTTTTTATTTGTGTTTCTTAGTTTTTCTACATTTAATTGTGTAAGTTTGTATATATGTATATTTTGTATTTGTTTTTATTATAGATGCAACAATTAGTTGATTAATCGTCAGTAATAATGCTTAACAGAACAGCCCAGCTTACCTGCAGAGCAGCCGCACCACACTAAACTCCTCTAACAGCCTATATGAATCTCATGGTTTACCTGTGAAGGCCCTTTCAGACACAACGCAACAACGGCACCACTGTGCTCTGAAACCCATTATTGTCAATGGCTTGGGCTGCGCCACAACAGCTTTTTGTTGCATCAAGCAAAGCGCCGCTCAGTGCACTGTGACAAATACCCACGTGGCCAGAGAAACGAAAGGCACGGAAGGCAACATGGAGGAAAAGCTAATATTGTGTGTGTGTGTGTGTGTGTGTCTGAATTCCCTGAATTGTACAACACAAGTTTACGCTTGTATTGAGACCTTGGGAGGAAAGCCCTATCTTGGAAACATGTTTCCAACCAAGTAGGTGGCAACAACAACACGACCCACTAGAAGTTTTGAAAACTCTGCTTATTTTGCTTTGTTCTCCGCGACTTCCTCGAACACCTAAGCTGTGTCTCAATTTGTTTTCTTCCGTACTTAAACTTGCTATTTTAAGTGCATAAGTGCACGCTCACAAAGTTTGGCATTTTGGCCCTTTTTTGCCCATCCCTAGGTGAACACGGCACTAAAAGTAAAAATATCTTCATTTTTATTCATTTTTAATAAAACTAAATTGAGTCAAGTGATCTCATCTCTGGAAAATAGACTAGATCAGGCAGCAGGGGGCAGTGACAAAAAGCTGCAGTCAAGTCGGACTTTCTTGCAGCCTTCAAAAGATATACAGGAAGTCACGTGAAATATCCATCACTTGAAGTATTTACATCCTGTTAGATCCATCTGTAGGCTACCTGTAGTTTGCAGACCACATTCAAATAGTTATGGCTGAAATAACCTTTATTATTATCAACCCCACAAGATATGTTTAACAGATTAAACCTTCATGGCACAACATATAGCCTACAATCTAGCGTTAAATATTACAACTACACAGAAAATTAGGATTTTCTACATAACGTGGTGTTTGTGGTCAAAACTAAGCCAATTAGCTCTTTGATCAGGCGACAGCCAGACGTTTCCCATCATGAGGGAATGGTGAATTGAGACACAGCACTAGTCACGTGTGCGCTGGGTTCGTACAAAGTCTTGAAAGTAAAAGAAGTCTGTAAACTTTATTTTTCGCAATTGCATTTATTGTTACAATTTGGATTTGATGAAGGCTTTGAGAGTCTGGAAATTTTTGGTTTAGGTACCTTGAAATTGCTTGAATTTTACTCTTAAAAGCTGTACGATTCTTGGACGAGGAACAGTGAAGTTGAAATCAGGAGTTATCTATATGATACATCGCTGGAGGGAGATCGCCAGGGAGCTGGAAGTTTCAGGTAAGACATTTTTTGTGTGTTTCCTGTCAGGATGCTCAGCAGAGCTTGCTAGCTAGCTATCTAGCTTGTTTTACAAAGTGGAGATGGTGGTATGATACAGTATGGTAGCTACAACAATGATATCTATACCTGCGATAGTATTGTTGTGAATGTGAATAGTAAGGAGAAGGCAGTTATGTTCTCTAGTGTGCTGCAATTGAAAATTGATACTTTCTACATGTTTGCTTTCATGGGTTGCTATATATAGCTACATCCATCTAGCTAGCAACTGTTAAACAGTTGGTGGAGGGTAACGAGACATTAGTAAGGCCACTACAGGAATTCTGTATTTTTAGTCTAGTCCTCCATTAGCTTTCAACAACATTTCTAGACATGTTATTAAGGTACTTTTTTAAGGTATTTTATTCACACAAAATAGTTGTCAATTGATAAACTATTTAATTTGATGAGAAATGGATTAAAAAGAGAAAGATGACCGAAAGAGAAAAATATAGGTGTTTATGTCTCTGCAAAATATTGCACAAACTTATCCTGCACAGCAACACAACCACAAACATTAATACTGCATAAAATACTAAATTATGAACTAGGGCTGAACGATATGCAAAAAAACCGAATCATACTGCGATTTTTTTTTTGTTTTTTTAATTTTTTTTAACAGATATTGCGATATGAGTCATGATTTTATTTATATTTAATTTTCACTGAAAAAATTGTCATTTTTGCTGGGGTCTGAACCAAATAACATGGTGTTCTCTTAGATCTGGAGATTATGATTGAAGGCCAGGGCATCTCTGTAGCACCACAATGCTTCATTTATAATGGTATGTTGTGACACATTTTACCTTTGTCAAAAAAAAATTGCAGCTCCTGCAATTTGGATATTGCACTTATTGCGATTTCGATAATATTTTGATTAATTGTTCAGCAACTATGAACACTGTATCCTGGATAAAATGTTAGATCAGCACATCTTGGAATATAAACATTACCTGCATAGAAATTAATTTCAAATTATCCTGTTAAGTGAATTAAATTGAATTATACTAAAACCGTCATCCAGCTGAGTAGCGATGTTCGCTCTACCTAGCTAATATGGCTAGCTTGACAGAATTATCCATGTGTGCCCTGGTGTTCTCATGTTTCCTTACTTTCTCAGGCCTTTCAATATCCCTAACTCCCGAAACTATTCGTGCTGGATCTGTCCCCATTGTTTTAAAAAGCAAGCACGGAAAGCAAAATAAGCCCTTAGCATGACTGCGCCAAGCAAAGTTCGCCTCTCAAATAGATCTTGGAGGAGATATTTTACTGAGTTTGGTTTGGGTCTTGGAGGAGTAGTGCTCGCCATGGTCATGTAGTTAAAATGTTGCCGATAGAGACTGGTCTTGACAAGCAGTGGCTTGCTTGAGGTGATAAAATAATTGATGCCGTGTATCTGCAAAAGAGAGACCTAGGTTTAGTTACATGGCACTTGCTGTTAAATAATGTTTTTGTTTTTCATTTCTTAACAGATCTTGAGCAATGCAGGAACAAGTGGAAACATCTGTGTGACACATTCGACAGAATCTGTAAGATTGTGCCAACCTGTCGGTCAAGAGGGGGTTGGGTAGGAAGGAATGGAGACACCTGAAATGTGGTTTCTGCTGCACATCTCAGGGAAAGATGGCAGGGTCATTTGCAGTGTATGCAGCAGTGGAAGAAGTATTCAGATCTTTTACTGAAAGGGTAATTCCGGTATTTTTAAACCTGGGCCCTATTTTTACATGTTTTGGGGTGTGGATGACTAATAGGTACAAATAGTTTTGGAATTGGTCCAGTAGATCACCACTAACAGGCTCAGGTTGTTATTCTACGTGTCTGACAACAATATGGAAAGGATTCTATCAGAATTAGACCTTTTTGTGAAAGAGTAAAAAGGACTCTGACTCACGTTTCCACCTTCTTCCTTCAACAACCTCTGACCTTTCGTGAGACTTATCCTTGAACAAGACTCCTGTTTCTGGTTAAATAAAAAGGATCTTACTCTTTAACAAACATAACAAAAGGATGGGGGAAGTCTGGACACAAAATATGGAGCTAAAGAAACGGAACACTAAGAGGCTGCTTTGTCTGGGAGAGAGAGCCCCTTCTCCTCCAGCCTCCCTTAAATATCACCTGATCAGGAGCACCTGAGAGTGAGAAGGAGGGAGAAGAGAGGGAGAAGAACACAAGGGTTAGGGTAACATGGAGCTGATTAATGTGGAGCTAATTTTAGTTACTTTATATACTGCTTGGTAGCTTAGCCTATAATATATCATTTTACAAGTTGGTTTATCTTTTGTATTAATAATCTAAATCTGCAAAGTAACTAGTAGCTAAAGCAGTGTAATCAAATGTAGTGAAGTTAAAAGTACTATGTTGGCTTACAAAATGTAGTGGAGTGGAATTATAAAGTATCACAACAAGAAAATACTCAAGTTAAGTACAAATACCTCAAAATTGTACTTAAGTACAGTACTTGAGTAAATGTACTTAGTTACTTTCCACTGAGTGCTTGTGCATCTGGAATAATTTCTTTTTAAGGGAATGGGTGGGTGGCTAAAAGAATGTGTGATTCAAGAGTCATATGAAAAGGCCTAGTTCTATGGTTTTACCACTACTATCAACTATCTACCTATATATCAGCCTACTGTGTGCTCATGTTAGGATCATGTAAATATGGGCCTGGTTTAAAAATAATAATAAAGTAATTTGATTGAATATTATTATTTTTGTATGTATTCTAAGTGTATAATATAGTCTCCCACTTAACATGAGTCTATTTTCAGTTCTCAAAGCAGCCTTGACCAGGGAGTGAGAATAGAGGAGAAGGGAGGAGAAAGGCCTGGAGACATGGAGGGTGGAAGATGAGGGGCAATGGTGGGGAGAAGAGACAGCTGAGAGAGAGAGAGAGGGCCCACTCCCACAGTTCCAAAAGAAGGAAGCGATCAAATCCACCACAGAAGCCCTCTACCCAAGACCTCTGAAATTCTGAAGACACCTATTTAACCTGAAGACCCGGATTAAATGTTTTTGCGAAGTTGCCACAGTTCAAGCAAGTCACAACCAACAAGGGCCAGTCGTAAACACAGCTGTTAGCCACGATTTTAAATTGGGATAGCAACCAGGTTTTTCACCCTCCAACCCAAGCATACCACCCTATCCCACCCCACCACAGCCTTAACTATTTCAACAACCCAAACAACACCACTTATGAATAATTAGCCTATCTTTTAATTGTTATAAACTCTTGTATTCTATTCTGCGTTCTTGTTATTTCTTACTTTCTATTAATATATCTATATCCATATCTACTGGAAGCATTTTGTATGGAATAAATAAAATAATACTTATTATCTAAAGCTTGTCTTTTTCATTTACCTTAATGTGATCTCTGCTTAGCTTCAATTGGCTCTCTGTAGGTAGTCCTGACCTATATAGGACAACACCTCTTAAAAGACAAGAAAAGTGTCACATTGAAGAAGCTGGAGCTTGAAAATGTTTTGGATTTTTGCAAGATAAATGATTTAATTTATTACTTAATAGTTGATTAAATACTGCTTTGGAAAAGAATGCCTTCCCTAGTACAGTTTTACAGTTTTTACAGTTACATTTTAACCTCATCTGATCACAGTACAGGGTTCTAGTTTTCCCAACAGCAAGTCAACTGTGCTCTGTCCGCATACTGGTAGGGCTATAGGCTATAGAGGTTACAATACGCATTGTATTTTGTTTACAAGCAGTACAACATGTGCCCCTGAAAATGTGAATTGTTTTCTTAAACAGTTGTCTATCGCATGATTAAACTGTTACTTAATTTGTTACTTTAAATTTGATGAAACTTTTCTGCTTGTTTGATCCTCAGGCGGTAGAAGAGGGAAGGTGAAAGGCCCTACATTTAGGATCTCTGGAGTCCAGGTGAATGCCAAGCTTGTTATCTCTCACGAGGAAGAGCTGGCTCCACTCCACAAGGCCATTCCTGCTGACCCTGATGAGAGAAAGAAGTAAGGCTCCTGATACACTATATGATTTCTGGTCTGTGTGATATCCAAGAAGTTATACACATTTTTTTCTATATCAAGGAACCCTGTCGATAACTATGACATGATCATCTATATTTGTATGTCTAGATTTTAATTGTGTGTATTTGAATAGGTATATGATTCCATGCCACTCGAAGGCAGCACACTTTGACATTGAGTGGGGAAAGGAGGATGACTCCAGCCTCCTCATAGGAATCTATGAGTACGGTTACGGCAGCTGGGAGATGATCAAGATGGACCCGGACCTCAATCTCACACACAAGGTGAGTTCAGGCACAATACATTTCTAATCTCTTTATATGATCTTCAGAGGGATCATGTATATTGTCCTATTGTCTTGTTTTTAATATTACACGTACACTATATACTGTGAATGACAGTATATAAAATGACAGTAAAGACAGAATATTATTTCAGAAGTTTTTCTCTATGATGCTTGAAGTCATGCAGTTTTTTTTTTTTTTTTACAAGTTATAAAGTATAATTGTTTCCCATATTCATCAGTTTTTTTTGGGCCAGCCAAACAGATGCGCCCCTACCCAAAAATATTTGTTTTCAATATTTTTTATTAATATTTTCCTTTCAAATGTCAGCACAGAAGCAAGTGCAAACTAATGTAAGCGTGTGATGCATTTGTGTGCAGCCATTTAGGAAAAGTGACTGATTGCAACTTCAGTGCCATTCTGCAGCCAACTCAAATATTGGATTTCAGAGCTTTGACCACAAATACATTTTCAACCTGATTGTTTTCCGTATCTTGTTTTATTATACCCTTCATAAACATGGATACATTTATCAGTAATATAGTAGGAGAACAACAGCCTTTATTATGTCATGTTTACTGTGAATTCTTTCTCTCTAATGACTCACAGTACTGTTGTCATCTTTCATAAAAATTGCATAGTAATGTCTACTGTGTCCATTGTTGATCAGCTCCTACCAGATGACCCTGACAAGAAGCCACAGGCCAAACAGCTACAGACCAGAGCAGACTACCTCATTAAGTTGCTGAGCAAGGACCTGGCCAAAAAAGAAGCACAGAAACAAGCAGGAACAGTAAGTCTTACAGTAACTATACATGTCAAGCTTCCTCTCCATCATTAACTAGAATGCTTATACACGAGTCATTTTAAAATTTAATATGGATAGATTAAAATGTATGCCTACCAGAATCCACCATGCCTCTTTGTATGTATTTAGGCCAATTCACGGAAGAGGAAACCAAGAAGTAAAAAAAGCAAAACGCTGAAGCCAACTAAGACAGATGAGGTGATGAAGAGCACATCCTCAGATCCCCCATCGGACAAGAGGTCAGATGATGAGGATGAAATTGAGGAGGAAAAGGTACATTTAGACACTACTTGTACTGTTTTGCTTGCCGTAACATGAAAGCAATGTTTTCAGTTTCGAGTTGATGTGTAACATGCTTTGACCCTTTCAGGAGGTGGCACCAGTGAAGACACAGAGCAGACGGGGCCGAGGAGATAGGGTGGTGGTGAAAGAGGAGGAGGAGGAGGAGGAGGAGGAGGAGGACGATGACGATGAGGAGCCTGAGCAGGAGGAGGTTTCTTCATCAGGGGAGAGGGAGGTCAAAGGAAAAGAGATCAAGAAAGAAGGCAAAAAGGAGAAGAAGGAGGAAAGTTGGGACATTAGAGAGACAAAGGAGCCAAAAGAGAAAAAAGAAACAAAGCCTCTGGAGGCAGTACATAATAAACAAGAGGAGAGCATGGAAAAGGTGAAATAATATTTCTATATGTGATATATTCTTTTACTACTATGGACCATAGCCTTGATGCATTACATGAATTGATAATTATGTACTAAAGACAGTCAGTGTAAATAAGTAAAGGAAAAAAGATGACTTGGTCAGGAATTAATTCTCAAATCCTTTTCATCAGAATGAAGTAAAGACAGAGGTACGAGAACGAACAAAGAAAGCCTCTGACGTGCCGGTCCATATAACAGCAAGTGGAGAGAATGTGCCAGTATCTGAGGAGTCTGACGAACTCGACCAGAGGACTTTCAGTGTGGTACGTTCCAATTCATTTTTTCTCTCATCAACCTACACTCACTACCCCAGAGATGACAAAGCAAAAATGGGATTTTAGAATTTTACCGTATTCAGTCTTTTTGCTATGGCACTTGATTGGAGTCCACCTGCGGTGAATTCAATTGATTGGACATGATTTATAAAGGCACACACCTGTCTATATAAGGTC